>JBAGKK010503814.1:0-14560 GCA_037177015.1 Euceroptres primus | reverse complement strand
TGAGTGCTTTACTTTGCAGCTCAGTTTTTATTACTTCAAATGGACAAATTTTTAGTTCGATTTTTTAAATTTCATTGGCTATGAAAAATGTTTGCGAACCGGGAAAAGCCGGGAAATGACCGGGAATTTTTATCTTTGATTAAAACGGCCACCCTGTATTACAATAATTATGGTGGCCGCAGGACCGGGAATTTTTTGTGACCTGGAAATAACCGGGAATTTTTTGTTAACCGGGAATTTTTTAAATTTTTACTGAAAAACGGTTTTAATTTTCCAAAAATGTGTTACATAAGGTGATTTGCTTATATGTTATATTATGAGTTTTGAAATTTCCGCTTTATTTGTGCAAAGTGAGCAAGCAATTTGAATTCAATCTAGAAAATGCATACGAAAACGTGCAGAAGTCAAGTGATTAAAAAACTGAGTAACTAAATAAAACTTATTATTGTAGAAGTGTTAGTACAATAAAGGTAAAATATATATCGTTTAACGATAACATTCTGTGATCTCATTTCGTTTACAAAATGTAAATACGTATATGCATTTACATTTTGTATATTTATATATTTTAATATCACACTTTAATCACTAGGAATTATTTGAACTTAAAATATTTATATTACATAGATTTAAAACCAATGCTCTCGTTTAACTCACAGTGACATTCCATTATATAAAATAGCCTAATGTTATTTTTAGAAACATATAAAAATGTTTGCCCTAAAAGCATTAATCACTAGGGCTTAGTTGAAAAACCTCTATTTGTGCTTCTTCAATAATCTAAACTATTTTAATGTTTAATTAAAAAGAAATTCGTGTTTGTATATTCAGAATATTAAATAAAAAACATTTTAAAACTTTAAAACCCATTGTCTTAACTGTTATTCATTGGAAACTATTATTTCATGACCGGGAATTTTTTTCGTCGGTAAAAACGGCCACCCTGAATAATTTAGCTCAGTCTACAATATCACTCTGTCTTATATCGCCCATTCGTAAAAATCCTTAGCATTAAAATCTGAACTTTATTGAAAATAGAGCCTGAGCCTTGAAAATATTTGAGCCTCTCAAGTCTTTGGTGCTCAAGTAAAGAACTCTTTTTTTATGGAACCGTTTTTTATGTAAATTTTAAAGCACTAACATGTTGTCTTGAGAAAGGTATGTACCAAAAAATTGTTTGTTTGTAAAAATACTTTGTTCTTCTGACGACTTTGCGTACGAAATTGTAGACGTTTATATTATTAATTACAATATTTATTTTTATTTATAGATTAAAAATTTGACTCTTGAAAAAGACCCGCAGTGAGGTCGAAACGTAGAGAAACTTTAATAAAGTAAATATGTTTCTAACGTACTTTATTAATGTTAATAAAATTAAAATAAAATAAAATTTCTTGTTAATTAAATTATTTGACCGTAAGACCGAGAAAAAATCTTGCAATAATTATTGGATGATTTAATTATTGGATGTTAATTAAATTATTTACCGTATGACCAAAAAAAACCTCGCAATAATTATTGGATGATTTTCTTTTGCAGCTGTGGAAGTTAAACAGGAACCGAAGACTGATAAGAAAGACATGAAGCCACCGCCAGAGAAGAAAGCAAGAATCAGTTAGTGAATTGTGAATTCAAATGAAAAAAACTTGCAACTTTAGTCTTCGTGAATGATGTGAGTCTCGATGTAAATACATTTTTTAATTTAAATTAAATTCTATTTTCTCGCTATTTTATTTAGTGTTCGTTATTCGAACAATAAATATTACATTTTCGTTTATTTATTATTACCATCAGTGTTAACCTACTTGAAATCAACATTTGCAACATCTTCCCGGTTTGCAGTAAGGACAAGCAGGAATGTCCTTCATTTGAAAAGGCGTTTTGGCTTTTTTCCTTTTAGCAATCCACTTTTCATAATTAGGATGAGGTGCGGGGCATGTGAATGATGATTTCTTTCTAAATGGCTTTGGTGACGGTTCACAGGAACAGGGAAGTTTCTTTACATTTGACAGAAAGCGGGCATTGGCTGGAAGTTTCCTTAATAAAAATCCATAAATGTTTATCATATTTTTCTTGATTAATTTTGAAAAAATCTGAAAAATTTTGAAACGTGTTTGCCAAAAAGTATTATGAAAAATTATGAAAAAACAAAAAAAGGGTCTTGTGGACTAATTCAGATGATTGATATTTGATATTCAGTATTTGTTTTGATAGGTTATTGATATTATTCAGTATTTGTATGACAGGTTATTGTTCAAAAGTGTCGTTTTCACGATGATATGTGTACAAAGCAGTTTCATAAAAGACTTGGATGATATTATCTGTGATGCCCACGGATCCAGCAATGAATTTCGCAGACAAATTTTTCACGCCAAGGGTCAAATAACAGATCTTGTTTGCAAGCAAATCCAAAGGTTGAAAGACAGAAAAGTACATTACTTAGTTACTTAGTTACTTTACTTTACTTTACTTACTTAGTTACTTTACTTTAAAATTCTTAAGAATTTTAGAAACAAGTCTCGGAGAGTGTTTGTAAGTTTGTTTCTTCTTCTCCGGAGAGTATTTGTAAGTTTGTTTCTTTTTCATACTCCGGAGAAACAAACTTACTTTCCGAGACCTGTAGAGAAAATTGGTATTAGAAATTATTTCTTGAAACAACTCGCGAAGATAGTTTTTATTTCTAGGACCTTCTGCATTCTGCAAGTAGACAATCGACAAACTCTAGTAACTATCATCAAGTAGATGCGTTCACAGATCCTTTAGGTTTTTTAACCAATGAAACTACTCAAGTAGATGCAAGCACAGAACCTATCATCGATGATCCACTCAACATCAATATAAGAAATGACGATACAATCAATAATGATAGTCATGAAGAAGTTATTAAAAGACAAATTGATGATACTACAAACCTTAGATCACGAATGGTAGGTGGGCAAGAACCGAGCCTAACTTCTCAAAATAATCAGCCAGGGAATGGATGGTTTCAATTTTCAAAAAGAACTAAAACAATTATCTCAGCTCTCGTGGTTGGTTTCTTGGTTTGGCTCGCGTTGATTTACGGTGTTCTGCTTGGTGCCTCGATGTGTTCAAATGGATACTTCTTTCTTAAATCTTCAAGAAGACCCACTGTCTTTTAGAGAAATATTTGAATAAAGTAAATGATTCAAGGAAGTCTAACAAAATAAATGAAAATTTCAAGAAGTAGACGAACTCATGGTCAAGACTTGACACAAAATATATTAAACTCGGAGTAATACATTGTGTGTAGCGTTTGGTTAGAATATAACACGATGCTTTACCATAGCGAAAGTTTCTTACAAAAGTGTTCGTTTTTGTTTGTCTGTTACTCGAATGATATGCAGAAGACAGTCGCGTCTTCTGCCCGTTTAAGGCGCGTTTTACGCGTTTTCGAAAAAAGTCCGCAGTCTAGAATGAGGTGATGATTTCGCGTCGAATGATTATGTGCGATAGGGGCTGATTTCTCAGCCTTCCTGATATGTTTTTTTATTCCTCCCGGAGATCCTCAGACACAACTCTCCGGACCGGGTATGGAATTTGCTATGATGATTTCTTTCATGAGGTTGCGATCAGCCTTGAAACTTATTGGTTCCCACGATTTTGCAGAAAATGGATTTAGCTGCAATAAAAAAAAATTATTTAAAAATATAATCAGGGTGTCTAGCGGACCGGGAAATCGGGGAAAACCTGGGAATTTTATTTTACCAGGAAAAAAACCGGGAAAAACACGGGAATTTTATTTTACCAGGAAAAAACCGGGGAAATCCCGGGAATTTTATTTAGGATTGGGATTATACTTATATTCTACTTTTTATTCTTCTGATTTTAATAACATTTAAGCAACTGCCTGTGATTCTGACTACATAATTGAAAAAATATTTACGAAAGTTTATGTTACGAAAGTTTTAAAATATGTACTTTCGATTAATATTTATCACTTCAGTCTATGATTAAAGATAAGTTTGGCACGTGTAAATAATTTGCGATATAAATTTTGTATATGTACATTATGTTAAAATTTCCATTTGTATGTATACGTTCACTTTCAAAAATCAGAAAAATACATTTTTAACTTGATCAGGGAAAAAAAAATGACCGAGAAAACCCTGGGAATTTTAAATGACCTAATCGCTAGACACCTTGATAATTATTTTGGAATTTTATGGAGTATAAAAAAAAGTATCTTACACTGCATCTGTTGGATTGAAGGCCCTGTTTGTGAATATCATACGGTGCAAATAGCGTGTCTGGCCTTACGGGCAAAAATAATTGCGGCTCCCGTTTGATTTTCTCATGATCTGTAAAAATAGAGTCCATTAAATTAAATCTTATATTCTTGAGTTGAGAGACATTTTTAGTCTGGCATTTTAATCTGGGAATGAAATGTCAAATTAAAATCTGGATTCAATTGAAGGAGCGAATGACATTAATTACTAAGAATCAGAAATAATCCCTACCTTGGGGCGATTGAATAATATCGGGTTGGTTATTGAGCGCGTAGTCGGTGACCTGTTTGAGGGTGTATTCCACAAAGTAGGTGTGATCACCGTGGGTGACGTCGAGCATCGAGTTATTTCTCGAATCAGGAGGAGTTATTATAGGTTGTTTCATATAGGGTTCTATGTGAACTGGTGATGTTGTCCCGCGCCTTCGATACATCATCAGCATCACAGATAGCACCGTTATACCGAGAGCCATCAGACAACCGACCAGAAGTAGAATTAGAGGAACCATGCTGACTCCGCTGTCTGAAAATTTCGATTATAATTTAAGTAATTAGCACAAATTGGACAGTTCATTTTTATCTTTTAATATTAATTCTAATAACGTAACTGCAGGTTGCAACGATTAAAAAAAAAACGAAGCAGCGAAAACACGATTTGAAAAAACCAAGCGAGACCAAAAAACTGACGACGGAAAATGGTCACTCTCAATTAAAAAAAGTATTTCTGAAAGTTTCGTCCCTCTAGATCCGCCGGAACCCCTTTTCCACCACTCATACTTAAAAAATTCCTGAAAAGTTACCAAAATTCGAGACCACGAATTTTTCGATGCAAAGTAGTTTCAATTGACAAGTGGAAAGCCATATAAAAGTTTCAGCCCCCTAAACGCCTTCGATCTCACCCCTTTTCCATCAGTAATACTTAAAAAATTCCTGGAAACTATCCAAAATTCAAGACGAATTTTGTGACGCAAAGTTGTCAAGAAAAGTTGCCAAGAAAGAGCCATATAAAAGCAAAGTTGTCAAGAAAAGAGCCATATAACATTTTTAGCCCCCTAAACGCCATGGATCTCACCCATTTTTCACCCCTAATATTTAAAAAATCCTGGAAAGTACCTAAAATTTGAGACCTTTTAAACTGAAACTACTCTGAGTTAAAAAATTCGTGTTCTCGAATTTTTGATAGTTTCCAGAACCTTTTTAAGTATAAGTGGTGGAAAGGTGATGACATTCGAGGCGTTTAGGGGGCTGAAAATTTTATGACTTTTTTCTTGTCAATCAAAACTACTTTGCGTCACAAAATTCATCGTCTCGAATTTTGGATAGTTTCCAGGAATTTTTTAAGTATTAGGAATAAAAAATTAGTGAGAACTGATGCTATTTAGGGGTCTGAAAATTTTACAAGGCGTTCTTGTTGTCAAT
The DNA here is from genome assembly GCA_037177015.1 of Euceroptres primus. Classification (NCBI taxonomy): domain Eukaryota; kingdom Metazoa; phylum Arthropoda; class Insecta; order Hymenoptera; family Figitidae; genus Euceroptres; species Euceroptres primus. The sequence continues at coordinate 8,895 of JBAGKK010503814.1, read as the reverse complement.
TGAAATTATTTTGTATCGAAAAATTCACGGTCTTGAATTTTGGGTAGTATTCAGGAATTTTTCAAGTATTATGGGTGGAAAAGGGGTAAGATCCAAGGCGTTTAGGGGGCTAAGAATTTTATATGGCGTTCTTCTTGTCACTTGAAACTACTTTGCATCGAAAAATTTGTGGTCTGGAGTTTTGGGTAGTTCCAATAATTTTTTAAGAATTAGGGGGTGAAAAAGGAATCAAATCCAAGGCGCTTAGGGGACTAAAAATTTTATATGGCTTCTTTCTTGTCAATTCTAACTACTTTGCGTCACAAAATTCGTCGTCTTGAATTTTGGATAGTTTCCAGGAATTTTATAAGTATTAGGGGTGGAAAACGAGTAAGATCTGATGCTATTAGAGGTCTGAAAATTTTGCAAGGCATTCTTCTTGTTACTTGAAACTACTTTGCATCGAAAAATTCGTGGTCTGGAATTTTGGGTAGTTCCAGGAATTTTTTTAAGTATTAGGGGGTAGTAAGGGGGTCAGATCCAAAGCGCTTAGGGGGCTGAAAATTTTATATGGATTTTTTCTTGTCAATTAAAACTACTTTACGTCACAAAATTCGTCGTCTTAAATTGTAGGTAGTTTCCAAGAAGTTTTTAAATAATAGGGGTGAAAAAGGGGTAAGATCTGATACGTTTAGGGGTTTGAAAATTTTACATGGCGTTTTTCTTGTCAATTGAAACTACTTTGCATCGAAAAATTCGTGGTCTCGAATTTTGGATAGTATTCAGGAATTTTTCAAGTATAAGGGGTGAAAAAGGGGGGAGGTCTAAGGCGTTAAGGAGGCAGAAAATTTTATATGGCGCTCTTGTTGTTAATTGAAACTACTTTGCGTCACAAAATTCGAGGTCTCGAATTTTGGATAGTTTCCAGGAACTTTTTAAGTATTAGGAGTGGAAAAGTGGTGGGATCCGAGACGTTTAGGGGGCTGGAAATTTTATATGGCGTTCTTCTTGTCAATTAAAACTATTTTGCGTCACAAAATTCGTGTTCTCGAATTTCGGATAGTTTCCAGGAATTTTTTAAATATTAGGGATGGAAAAGTGATGAGATCCGAGGCGTTTAAGGGGCTGAAAATTTCATATGGCTTTCTTCTTGTCAACTGAAACTACTTTGCGTGGCAAAATTCGTCGTCTCGAATTTTGAGTAGTTTTCAGGAATTTTTTAAATATTAAGGGTGAAAAAAGGGTGAGATCCGAGACGTTTAGGGGGCTGAAAATTTTATATGGCGTCCTTCTTGTCAATTAAAACTACTTTACGTCACAAAATTCGTGATCTCGAATTTTGGATACTTTTCAGGAATTTTTTAAGTATTGGGGGTGGAAAGTGGTGAGATCCGAGGCGTTCAAGAGACTGAAAATTTTATATGGCTTTCTTCTTGTCAACTGAAACTACTTTGCGTCACAAAATTCGTCGTCTCGAATTTTGAGTAGTTTCCAGAAATTTTTTAAATATTAGGGATGGAAAAGGGATAAGATCCAAGGCGTTTAGGGGGCTGAAAATTTTATATAGCGTTCTTCTTGTCCATTAAAACTACTTTGCGTCACAAAATTCGTGCTCTCGAATTTTGGGAAGTTTCCAGGAATATCTAAGTATTAGGGGTGGAAAAGGGGTGAGTTCCGAAGGATCTAGAGGGACCAAACTTTCAGAAATACCTACTTTCATTGAGATTGACCATTTTCCGTCGTTAATTTTTCAGTCTCGCTTGTTTTTTCCAAATCGTGTTTTCGACACTTCGTTTTTTTTTAATCGTTGCAAACTGCAGTTACGTTTCTAATATTCTAATATTATATTCTACTATTTGCTTTCTTTTACAGATTGACTAAGGGCGCAACTTCCTTTTCAACGACGAATAACTTCACTGCTTAAAGCAAAGTTTTAGGATAAGATCGAATTTTTCGAAACTGTTAATTTCTTCCTTCGTATTTCATTTATCGAATTAAAAATTTAGTCTAAACTTCGTTTATCAAAAAAGAAATTGTAAACAATTCATTGATTGATACAAAATATTTTTTCTTTTTTGTCGGATAACTTCATTGACCGAAATGAAGTTTGTTGTCCTTAAATATTATAAGAGCTAGTTTATAAGACAAGGTGTTATAAGATAGGTCATAAGATTAAGATATTATAAGATAGAGTAAAAGTTAATTTAAGGCATCGAAAATAAATTTGTGAAAAATACCTGGATGCTTTTCGGAATCTCTGAGTAGAATATCTTCAAGAAGCGTCGGATCGCTTCGGCCCTTTGCGTTGGTTGCGAAGACTCTTAGATAAAAATGCGTGGCGGGTAAAAGATCCGCGACAGCTATTCTGAATATCGGAGTCTCTGCGGAAATGCTGGAAGTGTTAAGTCGCATTTTTCCACTTGCGACCTCGAACGCTTCGAGTCGAAATTCTTGCCTTAGTCCTCCATCGTATCCTGGAACGCACTCCACTTCCAGGATTTCCGAGCTTAGATTTAAAGAGGCCTTTATTGTACAGTTGCTTAGCTGACTAGGTTTCACTGCAAGTAAAATTAATTACGATAAGTTATTTTAGTTTCTCCATTTGTATTTTAATATTTACTGATATTTACTATTTCTAATATTTACTACTATTTACTAATATTTTAACATCTACCTGCGGGAATAATTTGGTAAATACAGGGCGCCTCTTGCTTTCCAATTGGGTTCCTGCCCCAACAAGTCAAGGGTCCATAATCCCTGTCTGAAATTGGAGTGTAAACTAATTCGCTCATCGTTCCATTGTTTCCATCAAATTTCGCCGACGCTCCTTCAAAATTTTCACCACTGTTGTTAAATTCCCAGATAAAATCCACGTCCCCAGGATCCGCGTCCACTTCGCAGCGAACTTTCACCGATTCTTCTAAGGAAGCTCCGATTATTGTCACCTCCTTCGTCCTGCAGACTGGAGCGTCTAGAAACACAAAATTTATTTATTTAAATTTTGTTTCGCAAATGAATTTATTATTCAGTTCTTTTATAATTAATCTGGAAAATGAACTCACATTGAACTCGTAAAGCTACAACAGAACTGGAAGTTTCACCCCTATCGTTGCTGGCAAGACATGTATAATTTCCGGCGTTGTCCCGTCCAATGCTTTGCAGAACCAAACTTTGAGTGCTCATTATTATGCCAGCCGAGTAGTTCTGTGCAAGGACGACTCCCTTTTCATGAAAAGATGGAATTTATTATTCATCATCAAGGAACTGCAAACCTTGGAATTCTTGGATAACAATGCCACTCAAGTGGCTTTTTTGTCTTTAAGTAAAATTGGATTATATAAAGAATAGAAAATTACATTATGTCTCCAAGTTATTTTGTGATGCTCAGGATTCGCTCGGACTTTGCACTCGAAGTAGACGTCGTCACCCTCTTTTATATTCTCTGCATTCAAAGTACTGCCTAGGTGTAACTGAACTTTCGGGGGAACTGTAAATTAAAGTGGGTGGCTCGTTAAAAATAGAAATAAATTAATTTAAAATTAATTAATTAATTTAAAATTAATTTAAAATTAATTAATTAATTTAAAATTAATTAATTTATTAAGAATTGTTCTTACAGACTACGTTGAGTTGGAAAAGGTCTTCTAAAAAGGCTCCAGACAATTCTGGATTTTCTCCTCGACACTTGAGAGTTTTTCCATGATCCTCTGGAATCGGCGAGAAGATCAAAGTACTCAGAACAACTACAGAGTCTCCGCCACTAATTACCTAGAATCAGTTAATATGTAATTAAAAATATGTAAAATAAGAAAAACAAAAGCTGAAAAAGAAATTAGTTTAGAAACTGACCTTGCCACTTTTAAATGGCAAATTTCCATCCAGCCAGACAATTTTTGCTCGAGGATGGGATCCAACACACTCACAAGCTATGGAATAATCCTTCTCAGCTTCCAAGATCGAGGGCTTGGTCAATATTTTTACCGATACTGGTTTCACTAAAATTAAAAAAAAATTCATCCAAATATTATTTAATCCTCGGTGATAATAAAAGTCTTCGAAAATTGTAACGACGTTCTCTTAGTTTCTGGAAAATCTCGATAAGCGTGAAATTTGCTTATTCAAGCAATTTTCTTAGAGGGAAAAGGTGGCGCGTTCTGGAGAAAATTATAAAACGAGCGATAAAAATCTTGCAAAGTGAAATAATCTTGCTTGCATCTCTTGAATTCCGTTGGCACATATCTGAGACTGAATGTCACAAAAAGTCCTCTGGATAAAGGTCTGGACCTATTCTCGCGGGGTTATTTAAGAAGTGGAGCTATAAGAGCGTGTAAAGCTTTTTCACTCAGCTTTCTTTGAACCGATGAAAGACTAGTATACTCACAGTATACGTCTAAAAGGACGCTCTTTTCCAAGGGAGGCATCAAATTTGTGTTAGCAGCCCTGCATTTGTACGTCGTATTGAGGTGCTCCCTTTTCAGTTGAGGAACTGTCAGCTTATTGACCACGATGGTGACGCCTGATTTCTCTAGTCGTCCAGATGTTTCTTTCCCATTTACCAGCCATGTCACCACTGGAGTTGGTTTTCCTAATAAAAAAAATTACAATTAAAATCGAGGTTTCAATATTCTATTTCATAATAGGATTTTAATATTTTATTTCAGAACAGGATTTGAGTTTTGATACTGCTTCTCAGAATAAGAATCAGATTTTTATATTCTATTCTAAAGTAGAAATCAGGTTTTAATGTCTCTTTCAAAAATAAAAATTGAGTTTTAATATTTTACAGAAAAAGAAAAATATTTTCCAAGCTTGGGGACAAGGTTTTAAAATTTTATTTTAGAACAACATTCGAGTTTTTATCCTGAATCTCACATCAGAATAAGAATCACATTTTTATATTCTACTTCAAAGTAGATATCTGGTTTCAATATCTCTTTTAACAATAAAAATTTAGTTTTTTTAAATTTTAAAATTAAGATTTTAAAGAAAAAAAATAATATTTCTCATTAGAAACAAGGTATTATTAATATTTGATTCAGAATATGAAGATGGATTTTGATATTTTATTTCAGAAGAGGATTCACTTTAGATTTAGATTTTTAGATATTCTATTTTAAAATTATCAGGTTTTAAAAACTACTTTTCAAAATAGAAATTGGTTTTTAATATTTTCAGAACAAAAATCTGATTAGAAACCAGGCTTTAATATTTTATTTTAAAATGGAATCGGATTTTGATATTTTAGTTCAGAAAAGGATTTGATATTTTCTTCCAGAATAGGATTTTATATTTTCTTTCAGAATTTTTTCTGAAATTTTTTTTCAGATAAATATTTTTCAAATAAATTTTTTCTCTCAAAAAATTTATATTTTCTTTCAGAATAGAATTTGATTTTTTTCCAGAATAGTATCCGACTCTTTATAGTTTATCTCAGAATAGAATCAGGTTTATATTCTATTCTAATATAAAATAAAAATCAGGTTGTAAATCTCTTTTCAAAATAGAAATTGGGTTTTAATATTTTGGAAAAAAATTCTGATTAGAAACCAGGATTTAATATTTTCTTTCGGAATAAAATCTTATATTTTCTGTTAGAAGAGAATTTTTTTTCAGAGTAGTATCCGACTTTTTATCAAGTTAACAATCTGCGTAGTCGTTTACAATCCAAATTATATTTTATATTATATAATTATATAAATATACTTTATCGCAGAATAGGAATCAGGTTGATATATTCCACTCTAAAATAGAAATCAGGTTGTAAAATCTCTCTCCAAAATAAAAATTTAGTTTTAATATTTTGGAGAAAAAAAATCTGATTAGAAATCAGGCTTTAATATTTTATTTCAAAATGGAATTGGATTTTGATATTTTAGTTCAGAATAGGATTTGATATTTTCTTTCAGAATAGGATTTGATATTTTCTTTCAGAATAGAATTTTATATCTTCTTTCAGAATAGAATTTGATTTTTTTCCAGAATAGTATCCGACTCTTTATAGTTTATCTCAAAATAGGATCAGGTTTATATTATATTCTATTTTAATATAAAATAGAAATTGGGTTTTAATATTTTTGAGAAAAAAAATTTTTATTAGAAACCAGGCTTTAATATTTTTTTTTTCAAAATGGAATCAGATTTTGATATTTTAGTTCAGAATAGGGTTTGATATTTTCTTTCAGAATAGGATTTGATATTTTCTTTCAGAATAGAATGTTATATATATATTTTTTTTAGAATAGAATTTGATTTTTTCCAGAATTATAGTTTATCGACGTATATCGACGTTCATCGACGTATTATAGTTTATCTCAGAATAGAATCAGGTTTATATTATATTCTATTCTATTATAAAATAGAAATCAGGTTATAAATCCCTTTTCAAAATAGAAATTGGGTTTTAATATTTTGGAGAAAAATTCTGATTAGAAACCAGGATTTAATATTTTCTTTCAGAATAGGATCTTATATTTTCTTTCAGAAGAGAATTTGATTTTTTTCAGAGTAGTATCCGACTTTTTATATTTTATCAAGTTAATAATCTGCGTAGTCGTTTACGATCCAGATTATATTTTATATTATATAATTATATAAATATATTTTATCTCAGAATAGGAATCAGGTTGTTATTATATTCCATTCTAAAATAGAAATCAAGTTATAAAATCTCTTTCTAAAATAAAAATTGAGTTTTAATATTTTGGAGAAAAAAATGTGATTAGAAACCAGGCTTTAATATGTTATTTCAAAATGGAATCGGATTTTGATATTTTAGTTCAGAAAAGGATTTGATATTTTCTTGTAGAATAGGATTTTATATTTTTTTTCAGAAGAGAATTTGATATTTTTTTCACAGTAGTATCCGACTTTTTATATTTTATCAAGTTGATAATATACGTAGTCGTTTATGATCCAAATTACATTTTATATTATATAATTATATAATTATATTTTATCTCAGAATAGGAATCAGGTTGATATTATATTCCATTCTAAAATAGAAATCAGGTTGTAAAATCTCTTTCCAAAATAGAAATTGGGTTTTAGTATTTTGAAACAATAATTGGAAACTGAGATAGGATTTAGAGTTAGCAATAATAAAAAGCGATAAATGGAATTTTCCTGAAATTTAATTATAATGGAAGGGTTTGTATCTTATCTTACCTCCTCTAACTTCGCAAGATAAGCCAAAATCGACCCCAACTCTATAGGGTCCAACGACGTTTTCTACTTCTACTCCTGAACTGTCGAAAATGAACAACTGATGTGGAGGAACTGAAAGAATTATATCTTGTAATTAATGTTTATCTGAAAAAAAGGAAAGGCAATTTTCGATAGGATCTCGTAAATTCGATACAAGGGTCTAATTAAAATCCTTTCTAAAAATTTAGTTAGTCACTATTATTTTATTTTTTCTTAATTATATATTTTTTCTAAATTAGATTTTTTTCTATTAAGTATTTCTAAAATATAAATCAATTTCTAAACATTTCTAAGGTAAATACTAAAATTTAGTATTTATTATTTAAGTTTTTCTAGATTTGAATATTAGTATATTCAAATCTAGAAAAATTTAACTTTTCAAAAATTTGATACTTTGAATATGTGATGCTTCCAAGCTTCCAAAATTGTAAATTTTCAAAACCTAATGCTGACAAAATTAAAATTTTCCTGGGTTGAATACTTTTAATATTATAAATTATTCTATTAATATTTTATTAATATTAATAAATATTATTAAAAATAGTATTAATATTAGTTCTAAAGTTAAATTCTAAAAAATTAAATCATCAGAAGAGATGAAATAACTTTGGATGTTTTTTCAAAATTGTATTTTTTCTCAATTGGATGCTTCCAAAACTGAATCTTTAAAAGTAAGTATTTTTTCTAATTTTGATTGTTTTTTATCTAAGATACTTTTACAATGGATATTTCCAAAGATATGTATAATAACTTCCAAAAATAATTTTTTTAACAACGAATCATCCTCATGCATATTTTAATTTTACAGAATTGGATCCTAAAATAATATTGAGCTACAAAAATATATTTCTTCAAAATTGAATATTTCCAAAATTTGATACTATCGAAATTTGAGTAAAGTTGCAACAATATAATTAAATCGTCCAAAAATTATATTTTTTCATCAATTAAAACTTCCAAAATTGAATTTTCAAAGAACGAAAAATAATTTCGATTCAAATAAATTCTTATCGATTTTAAAATAAATATGAATCAAAATTTAAAACAAAATCTATTATAATAAATTGTATAAAATAATATACAATATATATTATTATATATTAGTATTATATTAATTATAATAATATTATAATTATATAAATATAATTAATTATATTATAATAATATTAATATAATTAATATTAATATATTATTAATATAATATAATAATATATAATATAATAATATATCATTATAATAGATTTGGTTTTAAATTTAGATTCATATTTATTAAGAAATATATAAGAATTTATTTGAATCGAAATTATCTGTCGAAATTATTTTTCATTCTTTAAAAATTCAATTTTGGAAGTTTTAATTGCTAAAAAAATATAATTTTTGTACGATCTAAATATATTGTTGCCACTTTACTCAAATTTCGAAAGTATCAAATTTTGGAAATTTTCAATGTTGAAGAAATATATTTTTGTAGCTCAATATTATTTATGAATCCAATTCCGGAAAATTAAAATATGGAAGAGGAAGATTTGTTGTTGAAAAAATTATTTTTGAAAGTTATTATCTATATATTTTTGGAAATATATTTGAAAATTAAATTTTCAAAGAATGAAAAATAATTTCGACAGATAATTTCGATTCAAATAAATTTTTATCTATTTTATAATAAATATGAATTTAAATTTAAAACCAAATCTATTATAATAAATTGTATAA
>JBAGKK010503803.1:0-14560 GCA_037177015.1 Euceroptres primus | reverse complement strand
GGAATCAGCGACCCAAAAAACATAGAACCCCAAAGGTCGCCTCCGTGGACTTTGACTTTTTTTTTGTGTGCCTGTGTTATTCATTACAACAGTGAACGGGTAGTGCCCTTTAGTACACACGATTCTTAAAAATTAGGATTATAGTAAAATAGTAAAATAGACAAATAGATGGAAAATAAAAATAAATTGGCATACAGAAATCTCAAGTTTTAGATACATACTTCAGAGCGATATATTCAAATTAAACAAATCTATGTGACAAGGTTCTGAAGTGACACGTAGAGGAATTAAAGAAGTCCAGAATATTACTGAGCAAATTCGCTTCCCTATCTGATACACGTGAGCGCAGAATTCGATCCGTAATTAGTTCGATGGAAGGGTAACTTAAACAATATATAGTTACGAGAGTTATTGCAGGCGTATTCAGTTTAATTTTTGCGAGAATGGCAAAACATTCAATTTTTTTGTTGAGTAGGTTGAACAAAAATAATACATCAGAGAATACAAATCTTGACGCTTTCTTCGGGAAGTTTAACAACGTTCTTATTCTATAGTAGTTATGGTCTCGGCTATTCATTGTGATTCTAATAGTACCAAAGTCTAAACAAAATTTGCAATTGTATTTGTGACTATTGACAGGACTTTGGGAAATATTCCAGAGATCACCCTATTATCGATCAGTTTTCAAATTTGCCCTAGGGGTGATTTTAAATAGAATTTGTAGATGAGCTCTAAAGATCGTGATTTTTCTAATACCATAAACCCCAAAAAAATTTCAATTGCATTCGCGAAAATTGATATCACATCCGAAAACATTTTTGAGACGACCTTATTATCGACAAGTTTTCCAATTTGCCATAGAGGTATTTTTAGATAGAATTTGTAGATGGACGCCAAACTTGGTGAATTTTCTAATATCAAAGCCCTCAAAACACTCTCAATTGCATTTGTGACTATTGGTATCACTTCCCAAAACATTCCTAAAACCATCCTATTACCGAGAAGTTTTTAAATTTTTCCTAGGAGTGGTTTCAGATATAATTTGCAGATGAGCTACAAAGTTGGAGATTTTTTTAACATCAAAGTCCAAAAAAATTTTCAGTTGAATTTGTGACTATCGATATCGCTTCCGAAAACACTCCTAAGACCACTGTATTATCGACAAGTTTTCAGATTTGACCTAGAGATGGTTTCAGATAGAAGTTGTCATTAAACGAGAAAGTTGGCCATTTTTCCAATACTAAATTTCCCAAAAAGTTCTCGAGTTCTATCAGAAACCACCACTAAGTTAAATTTAAAAACTTTTCGATAATAGGGTAGTCTTATAAATGTTTTGCGATTGAAGCTAACAGTCAGAATTGTAACTAAATTTTTTAAAAGACTTTGGTATTTGAAAAATCGCTAGCTTTTTATTTGAAACCACCCCTAGGCCAAATTTAAAAACTTTTCTTCAATAGGGTGGTCTCAGGAAGATTTTTGTAAGTGATATCAATAGTCAAAAATACAACTGAAAATGTTTTGGGGACTTTGGTATTTGAAAAATCACTAACTATGACATTTTTCTAAAAGTTCTATTAAAAACCACCCCGAGGTCAAATTCGAAAACTTGTCGATAATAGTGTGGTCCCAGATATGTTTCCGGAAGTGATGCCAATAGTTAGAATTGTAATTGAAAATTTTTTGGGGACTTTGGTATTTTAAAAATTAATAAATAAATGACATTTATCTACAAATTCGTTCAGAAACCACCCCTAGGTATAATTAAAAACTTGTAGATAATAGGGTTGTCTCAGCATGATATCTGCAAGCGATATTAATAGCCAATGTTATCAATATAAATTTTTTGGGGCTTTTGGTATTTTTTAGGTTGTTTGCAATTAGTACTAGTTGACGATAATAGTTGAACTAATTATATAAGGGTGAGTTTTTGAAGTGAAAATCTATTTTGAGGTATGCGACTTGACTTGTGTCATCTTGGTGAAGAATCTTGTTATGCATTTGGATCCTTAGAAAGTTTGTGGGGTTTTTGGTGACTGTCAAAGTGCAATATCGTTACTTCATCTATTAAGGGTGGATTTCTAGAGGTTGCAAGCTGTTCTGGGGATCCTTGGCTTACTCGCGGGTGCTTTTGGAAGATAAGTATAATTCAATTTAGTAGGTGAGCATTATCTGCGGTGTTAGCCATGAGTTCAAGTGGAAGAGTGTTGAACTTATCTCTTAAGAGTTGTTCTTAGAGCATTTTTAATAAGGTTGTTACCCTGTCAAATGCACGTCGTGACGGTCTACAAGATATTTTACCTTGAATTTTCGTACTTGGACATTTTGAGGTCGCATTTATAATAATAATTGAACTGACATCAATTATATTTACGGATAGAAGGGTTGTTTTTGAATTTTGACTTTTGATAGAATCAAATTATTTTTAGAATGTATATCTTGATATTATATTTTTTATTTTTATTATAGTTCAAATCAAGTTTTATTTATTCAGAGTCGTCATTTGTATTTTGCAATATTTAGCATGTTCGTTGAGTTGGTAGCTTTGCGTGATAAATTTTTGAACCTTTGTTCAAGCACAAGCACACAAGAAAATAAAAGTGGCATGTGCCGTGAACCATACTTTCACGTTTTTGGAGTTGCTAAATTCGAATCGAATTCGAATCAGATTTGCTCCATCACGTCAGGTTTTAAAGAAAATTAGCCTTTTTGAACATTTATTAAAAACAACATAGGGTGCGAATATGACGTCCTAGAAGCTTCTAGTACGTTTTAAACTAAAGACTAAGCCTTGTGTTTGAAGGTGATTCGGTTGAAAAAATTATTTTCGTCGCCTATCTTGAGCGGTAACAGCTTCTTGCTGCGCGCGAACTCGCTCACCACGCCGCACCGTGGGGCAAAAAAAGTACCCATGTACAAATCAATTTTTAGCCTACACTATTCATCCGAATTCAAATTTTTTTTTTAAACAAAAGCTTTTTGAATTTTAAAAAGAATTGCATGATTAGATTTTTTTCAAATTGTTTAAAAATTTGTTATTTAACAACAAAATTATAATTTTTGTTTTTAACTTTTCCCAAGTGCCTTTTCTTTCAAAACATTCAGATTGATCAAAAAAGATCTTATAACAGTGTAAAAACTATACGGGAGTAATTTTCAGTTGGTTAGAATAAGTAAAAAAAATAGTTATTGTGTTATGAACAAATTAATGAAGAAAAGTCATTTTTTGGGATTGGCAATGTTTAGCTCATTGAAATTAATAGATTTTGTATTAAATCTGAGAAAAGCGAATGTTCCATTACCATTAATTAAGAATAGATGCTTTTCGGTAATTGTTTAAACAATTTTTATAAACAAATTCACAGTTTGGCGACTTTTCAATGAATAGGCTCAATTTTTGTTTACGAAATCAACTAGGTATGTCTTTCCGATGACTCCTTACTATGATACTTACAAAATTGACAACAATTATTCATTATTTTTCAATGTATAGGCTAAACTTTTCTTGCGAAATTAAGTAAAAGTTGTCGGCTTCTATTCACAGCGCAGCGTAGACAAAAGACAATCGATCAGTGCAGCGTACTGATCATTTGCCTTATGTTTCTGTTATCGAGTTATTATTTTCTGTTCGCCATTCTTTGAAAGACATTTTAACGATTTAAACGATTTCGCGTTTTATTTATTGTTCGTTCAATTCGTGTTCCGTTTTATTTAGTGTTTGTTCAGTTTGTATTCTGTTTCATTTTCATACATATATTTAATATTGTTATAAATTATTCTCAGTAAGTACTGCGGTTGAAATTTTTTTCAACTTCCAATAGTGATTAAACATTTTGAAGCCTATTTCTATTTCTTGTAACTGTTACTGTTGCTAATTTGATAATTCAGTTTCACAAACACGGATACTTTCGAGTTCAAACACAGGGAATTGTCAGATATCTTATTAGTATCTAATTCCAAATATGCAGACGTCTTGTTCAATTCTTTGAAAGTAAAGTATTTTCTTCCAGAAAATTTGCTAGAATTAGTGCGAAAGAGACTAATTCAATATTTCATATCTGCTTTCAATAAGAAATTGAAGGCTTCTTTTTCTAATAAGGATAAGTTTCTACATGACAATAAGTCATAGTTGGATGCTGTCTTTTCGGTTTCAGCAGCTTCAACTTCGAAATATCAAAAGGTTAAGAGTTTTCAGGAATGCTTAGGAGAAACAAAGAAAGGAAGAATTGAAGCATTACAAAATTTTGATTCTGAAACTGAAGTTGATTTCTTCGAAAGTTTGCAAACTGTAGATCAGGTTACTATAGCTGACATCATCAGGAAAGGTTTATCAATTGAAGACGCTGCAAATATGGAATCTGGTGTGACGGGTGCTATTATCCAACTACAAGAACTTCTAGACCATACTACAAAGAGATTGTTAAAAGTTCAAACTGTTGTACCGCTTTAAAATGCGAAAAACTTGAAACTGACAATAAAATACGGGTGTGACGGCACTTCTGGAATAAATCCCTACCAACCCAAATCAAAAAATTATACAGAACGTAAAACTTTAAGTATTTTCTTGGTATCAAGGGTTCCTCTTTGCCTTAAGGATATAAACGAATCTTTGCATACACCAATCTGGCAGAATCCTCGACCTTCTGCGCCTTCTGCGCCTACTTGTCTTCCAATATAATTCCAGTATGCAGCAGAGACGACAGATAAAATTCTTACTGAGCTACGAAATATTAAATCTCAAATAAAACGATTGAAGCCAAGTAAAGTTGAGGTGAATGGCATAACATATTATGTGGAGTACGAATTGATTTGCACAATGATTGATGGAAAAGTGTGCCAAGCCGTCACCAAAACTACTGCTTCGTCTAACTGTACTCTCTGTGGAGCAAAGCCTAAGGAAATGTAAATGTAAGCCGGATACAGTAAAAGTGAGCGAAGAAAATGTGGGTTCATTTCAATACGGACTTCAGACGTTGCATGCGTGCAACGTTGCATATGGAATATGCCCTTTATTTTGCATATCGTTTACCATTTAAACAGTGGGCCTGTAGATTGGATGAACATAAAAAGGTATTGAATGAAAGAAAGGTGAATTTTTTTTACGAGTGTAGGTGAAAAATGTTCTTAAAACACGCCAAGAAGGGTCCGCACTTCTCGACAGTGTGGAGATTCACAGTGGCATCGCTATACTTTTCAGTATAGCGGTGCCACTAAAGACCTACTGAAAAACACCAAGACACCTTAGCATAATTACCCCCGGAACCGCTTTCGCATTACTTCAGGGGTGCCGTTTTCTGGCCGTGCTTCGGCTCTCTTCTATTACGCCAAGTTGCTCTTCATCTGGATCTCTGGGCTTTTTGATGGACCTACCCAGCTGAAATGTTAGCTTGCGCGTCCGGGAGGTCTCTTTAGCGAGGCTGCCTCCCTGAACGCTAAGCACCTCATCGTCCCCGGCTGATGGTTTGACCGGGGCTTTTCTTTCTTGGCGGCGCAGAGGTAGCACTGCGGTGTACTTTCGCACACCGCAGCCCTATGATCCTCCTTCCCGCATCTCCAATAAGCCCTAGTTCGATCTGGGCCTCCGCAGTTCGCCGCCATGTGGCCGAAGCCTAGGCAGCGGTAACATCGCGTAACCTCCTTCTTTTTCCGCACGCGGCAGGACACCCACCCTACCTTCAGGTGTCCCGTGCGTACCAGCCTTGCAGCCAATTCCTCTGGCAGCCTCACCAAGGCTTTCAGATTGCCTCTGAAGGGTCTTCTCGTGAAGCTGACCTTGACTTCTCCGGCAGCTTGGTTTAAGAAGTGGCGTCTCACTGCCGCTTCTACTTCCTCCGCATCCGCTGTGGTGTCGAGGTCCAAGACCTCGACCTCAGTGCGAGGGACAAGATCCCTCACACTGCCGCCTTCGCCAACAACATCTCTGATAGCAGCAGAGAGCTTTGATCTGCCATCCGCTGCAGATCTCACCCCCACAAGGACCTCCACGTTCCTGGTTTTTCTGACACCCCTGATTTTCACGCAAAGGGTGTCAGGTTGCACCTTACGTTTAAGGTCCCTGAGGACTTTTGCATAGCTAGAACCCTCGGCAGGTTTTATAATCACCGCCTCAGGTCTAGTCCGTCGCTCTTTCGGCACTTAAAGCCAGCAAGGCTTTAGATGCCGATGTAGGCACCTCTTCCTTATCGTTTTTGGGAGTTGAGGTCGTCGCTGCAGCAGGACGGGTCCTCACCTTCTTCTTCTTTAGCCTCGTCACATTTGCCTCAATAGGGCTCAAAGAAAGTTCCCTCTCTCGTTTCCCAGATTGGGGAGTAGAAACCTCCATAGTCACCTCAGTTTGAGTCCCACTCTGGCTGGTATTCTTCTTCTCTTGTGCCTTTTCCCTATGCATCTCTAACTTTTTAGCAACGGATGCGCCAACACCGCCCGGAACATATCCATAATAATATTTGGCACGGATATTTGCCCTTGTGAGTTTATCCACCTCGTCCTTTGCCACATGTTCTTTTTCTCGATGCAGAAGAGGTCCATCTCTAGGATGATAGATCTCAATTTTCTGATAAGCCCCATTTGCTCATCCATCTGTCCCTTCGCAATTGTGATGTCCCTCCTGACTTCTGTTTTCTCACTCATGTCACGCTCCACCGTCACGTCCAGTGGACCTCTCAGCTCCTCACACACACTTCGGTTTTGAATTTGATTGTTTATCTCCATGCTGTTCCCATGAGTAGCTGTTCCCACCCCCGCAGATCCCCGCATGCACCATACCCTGGTGCCATTTAGTCCTCGGCACGGTCATTAACACCTTAACTTGGGTGTTTTTTTCCTCGGTGTGTCCTGCACCCAGTCTGTTTGGTCCGCGGGGCCTATTTTATTTTAGCCCTACCCTCTGTTTCCAGCGAGTGTTCCCCTATCCGTCACCCGGGGACGCGCCGCGTATGGGTTACAGACTCCCACTGCGGAAAGAAAGGCGAATGGGTGAATCCAGAATAAAAAATTCACAATCAGCTAGGCTTAATCGTGGATTTTGTGAAACAGGGAAGTGGTTCTACGAACGACGGAAACGAGGCCAGGAAATTTTTTGAGAATTACGACACAATATCCAAAATAACTTGTTTGAGCAATCAGCTATTAAAAAACTTTTACATCATTTTGCAAGTCTTAGCTAGCTGGAAAGTGATTCATGGCGAACGCTTTCATAAGATTGCTACCGAAACTGCAGATCTGTTTGTAAAAGAATATGATTGGTTTTTTATGCTACCATCAGTGCATAAGATTCTGATTCACGGAGCAAATATCATTGTCATACCAATTGGTCAATTATCTGAAGAGGCTTAGGAAGCGCGAAATAAAGACCTGAAAAGAGGTCGAGAAAATAATACAAGAAAATCATATTCAATTAAGATGAACAAAGACTTGTTGCACTTTTTGTTGTGTTCTGCTGGTCTTTATTTGGGAAGCTTAAGATATCAGTTTCCCCAAATTGAGAGATGACTGCTTCCAGAAGCTAAAGCACTGCTTTTGAATACTACGTGAGTTCATTTTCTTGAAAAACAATCGAAGTTGTCAATCGGCCAAAAATGGACACAAAATGCATTTGTTTATAACAATTGTTTAAATAATGAATAATTTTTGTCAATTTTCAAAGTATCGTAGCAAAAAGTAATCGGAAAGACATCCATAGTAGATTCCGTAAACAAAAATTGAGCCTATTCATTGAAAAATCGCCAAACTGTAAGTTTATTTATAAAAGTTGTTTAAATAATGAATAATTGTTATCAATTTAAAAAGTATCATAGTAAAGAGTCATCGGAAAGACATAACTAGTTGATTCCATAAACTAAAATTGAGCCCATTCATTGAAAAGTCGCGAAACTGTGAATTTGTTTATAAAAATTGTTTAAAAAATTACCAAAAAGCATCAAATCTTAATTAATGGTAATAAAAAATTCATTTTTCTCACATTTTATATAAAATGTATTAATTTCAATGAGCTAAACATTGCTAATTCCAAAAAATAACTTTTCTTCAATAATTTATTTATAACACAATAACAATTTATTTGAATTATTCTAACCAACTGGAAATTATTTCCATATAGTTGTAAGACTGTTTCAAGATCTTCTTTGATCAATCTGAATGTCTTAAAAAAAATGGCACTTTGGAAAAGTTAAAAGAAATTCAACTTTGTTGTTCAACAACAAAATTTTTAAACAATTACAAAAATCTAATCACACAAATATTTTCAAAATTGAAAAACCTTATATTTAAAAAAAATAGTTTAAATCGGATGAATAGTGTAGGCTAAAAATTGATTTGTCCACGGGTACTTTCTTTGCCCCACTGTGCGCCGCCCGGGTGATAAAAATTGGTGACCGAGAGGGCGGGCAGAAGAAACCTGTCATCGCTCAAGATAGGCGATTGCAAAAATGCAAGGTTCAATCTTTAATTTGAGCCGTATTAGAAATTTCTAGAACATCAGATTCGTACCATATGTTGTTTTTAAAGAATGGCCAAGGCTAATTTGCTCAAAAACCTGATGTCATTTTCTCCCTCTAAGTCCTTTTTTGCTGTTTTTCCGGGAGAGGAATTGCCGGCAGAGCATCCTTTAGTTTACCAGCATTAGCCATTGAGATTTTCAGGTGATTTTTTTAGGTTGGGAATTCCTTACCATGAGCCTTAATATTAACATTAACAGTTAAGTCACATGATATTTTAATTTCACAGGAAGTTTATCAAATAAGTTTGAAAAATTCGTTATTCTCAGATATTTGAAAAATTTTCTAATGTTACTTTTTTAGTGAAATTCACTTAATAAACCCAATTTTTATAAATTTTGCTGAATTTATAATATCACTTTATACAGGAGAAAATTTTATTATTACGGACCCCTTGAAATGAAAAAAGGTTCTAGAAGATCTGCAAATTAGAATAACATTTTTATTCTAATTTGCAGAGCTTCTAGAACTTTTTTTACTTTAACGAGTCCATAAGAATTAGATTTTCTACTATATTAAGTCAAATTAAAAATTCTGCAGCATTGATAAAAATTGTGATTATTAAGTGGATTTCGAAAAAAAGTAACATTAGCGGTTTTTTTTTAAATCTGAGAATAACGCATTTTTAAAACTTAGTGCGACTCCGCTAACCTCATGATATTGATCGATTTATTTTAAATTTCACACAAGCTATGAGGGACCCAAAAGGAAACTTCAAACTGCTAAGGCCTTTTCAATTCCCAATTTTTTTTTCGATCCACCCTAACAAACATAATCCTCGTGGATGAAACTTAACGACGAATTTGATTAAAATCCATAATGAGTTATAAACTAATTAGGAAAAAATCGATAAATACAAGGTTGTCGTTGACTTAATTCAAGTAGCAGGGTCTTTATAATCGAAAATGAAGTTTTAAAAAAATTGATTAATTATCTTCAAATTATTTCATAATTTTCTATCGATGCGTTCCATAAAAGTAGTCGATAATCTGCCAATTAACTGATTAATCCTGTCGATTCATATCGAAATCGGCTTTGAGTAATTAAAGCATTGATCGACAATTACAATGCAATTTTTTTATACTTCATTCTCAATGATAAAGATTCTGTTACTTAAATTAAGTTGACGACAACCTTGCATTTATCGATTTTTTCCTAATTAATTACTAATTATGGAATTTAATCGAGTTCGTCGTCAAGTTCTACCCACCAGGATTTATATACCTAGATCAAATGAAAGACAAGAAAAATCATTTTCTAATTTTCTATCGATGCATTCCATAATGCATTCTAAAGTGCGGATATGCGTGGTCTATTCCAAAAATTAGTGTAGCCACTATTAAAACTTAAAGTTACAAATCTGTTTCGAAAAATTATTAAGTGTGTTACTATTTCGAATGAAGAGTTGCAATGTTTGATATCGGCGATGTTAACAATTGTGAGTAACGTAAAAAGAGAGGGGAAAAAAGAGAGAGAAAGCCTGACAGGGGAGAGAGAGAACTAGTGAGAGGGGAGAAAGAGTGTGAGTGAGAGAAAGTAATGAGTGTATGAGAAGAGCAAGAATGGAATCACACAGTCACTGACAAATGCACTTATAAGTCATGGACGTATGAATTAGAAGGACCCAGCGTAACAGGCGCGCGAAGTATACGACAATCGGGTCGGGGGGATTGAGTGAGCGCGGCCTGAACATGGCGGCTATGCATGATCAGAGCAAACTAGTGCATAGGAGGTTATGAATTCATGTAGGAATTGAAAAATCATTTTACAAAATTGTGCAAAATGCCAAGAGACACGTGTTGTCTGTGCAAAAGTAGGAGAAAAAGAAAAAGCGACGTTCTTGTAGAAGACGCGGAGTATATTGCGTTTTACCGGTTAGTATAACTTCTGAAAACTTCCAGATAACCTCACAATGTCGAATGTTCTTAATTTCCCTGTATAATTCCTCACGTGTACTTTTTAATTATCAGAAGGAATTATTATTCACATTTAGAAAAAAAATGTATTTATTTATAATATGGTTCCAGATTTCCAAACATACCCGTCATATATTTCCACTTTTGTAAAACACACATATTATACTACAATATACACAGGTTATCTCTTTTATTACACTAAAATATACACAGGTTATCTCTTTTTACTGACAAATAAAAAAAATTTATCACGTATCAAATATCTTTCTTTAATGAATCATTTTGTAAATTGATGTTTCAATTCCTACATGAATTCATAACCTCCTATGCACTAGTTTGCTCTGCCCATGCATAGCCGCCATGTATCGGCAGCACTTACTCAGTCCCCCCGACCCGATTGTTATACCTATGACAGTTCTGAAACAGCTACATAGTTCCAGATTTCACCGAGGAATTTCGCCACCGCAGCCCAAGTAGATGAGTGACCAGATGAATGTTTTACCGACGGTCGGTAACTCGCTCGGTCAGGTAGGAACCTGACTCAGTCGATATGAGTGGTTCCTATTTTACCGATATATGCATCAAGATGTCACATAGGTGGCGCATGGGGACTTACTCGCGACTTCTCAAGACGATTGGAGTAGAGCCACTCGTTTTTGTTTCGAATTCAGTGTAAATATTATAATCTACAAGCAAAAAGGAAAAAACAGGATAATTTGCAAGGAAGTGCGTATTAAAATTCACACCACTGTGACTCATTGGTCCCCGTGAAAAAGCAATAATACCGCATGCGTTATAGCTTGGCTTGAAGCCGGCGTCTTATGTGTCCGTTTTTCCGTCATTAGGCATTGCAGCCAATGACAGAGCGTCTAAGAGTCACCAGAAGGACGTGATTGGCTGCGATTCCCTAGTGATTTGACGCAATCGGCAGAACGCAACGTTCGATGCACACATGGGACGCCATCCTGATAGTGTCTTTCACATGGTTGCGCAGTTACGCGTAAATCCAGGTAACATACCCTAATTTACCTAAAATTTAGAAAACCATGTAACAAACTTCTAGTTGTCCGTAGATCACCAGCCAATAAGAAACTCCTAGGGATTCTTAAAAGCTCTGCAATTGGCTGGAGATCTAGTGCTTTCCAGCTCTCCTGTTTTCCACCGTCCGTGTGACATTAAAACTGTTAAGAACCCTCTATAACAATCCGGCAACGCAGGGCGGCTGAATCTTGCAATCTGGCAACGTATCAAAAGCTTATAAGCGGACGCCTCACAAGAGCGGAGCTAGGTTTTTGCAGTTTCTTGTGCGAGTCCGAAAGTGCAATAGTGCAAAGTGCAATGGTAAGTACCAGTTGAGAGTGAAGATAGTATTGTGGTAATGTGTTGCGTGCTAGCATGAAACGGTTCTACTAACGTTAGTCAAACGCTAGTTAAACATTAGTAGAATGTTTTACTGACATTTTAGTAGAACGTTCTACTGTCGTTAGTCAAACGTTTGCCTAATGTTCTGCTAATGTTAGTAAAACATTATAGAACCGTTTGATGCAACTTAAGACTAAATGTTATTAAAACGTGTGGTCCCTAAGCTGACAAAAAGTGCAGAGGATCGCAGAATTCTCATTGTCGTAGACTGTGCTGTCACCACTCCTGCTGCTACCGACGACGAGGACAGGAGAATCGCATTTACCTAGACTTGCCATTCGCTGCGTTCCTAGAAAGCATAGGCAGGCCGTCACAGGTGTGTGTATGCGTGATAAGTGTACCTATTACGCAATAAGTGTACCTATTACGCAATACGTGTACCTATTAAGCAATACGTGTACCTATTACGCAATAAGTGTACTTATTACGCAAAAAGTGTGCTCATTACGCAATGAGTGTACTTATTACGCAATAAGTATATTACGCAGTAACAGGCCTCCAAGCGTGTCACCTTCATATCATTCATTGATGAAATGGTATATATTTCGAAAGTCCCTGCCTAGTTTACAGCAACTCTGTGCGTGCGTGTGTGTGTAATCATCTCGATCAGGTGGACCATGATGATCAGGGCATTAAAGGGCTTCAAAACACCAGAATACCTCATGCGCGTATTGAGAGACTATCTTTCCGATAGAGTCTTAATATACGACACCCCAGAGGGTCCAAGAAAGAGGCAAATTATAGCCAGAGCTGCTCAGGGCTGAATCCTCTGCCCCGATTTGTGGAACATCTCTTATGATGACATCCTGGGAATAGAGATGCCGGACGATGCATATCTGACGAGGTATGCCGACGATATACTTGCTGTAATTGCTTCAAAAACAGCAAGTGAATGGATGAATGATCATTGGCTAGGTTTGGCCACTGAAAAAACCGAGCTGGTCATAGTCACGAAATAATACATCTCCATGCAGATACCGATGGAAGTAGGATCGACGGTGGTCACAACGAAGGCAGCCATGAAACGCCTGGGCATCTGGGTGGATCACAGGCTCTCCTTCCGCGAGTAAATAAGGCAGGCAGCAAATAAGGCAGCAGGTGTCACGGTGGTACTCGGTAGACTCATAGTCAACTTGAGTAGCCCGAGACCCAGCAAGCGCTGACTGCTAATTTCAGTGACCCAATCCACGATGCTTTACGGAGCCGAAATATGGGCGGACGCACTGAGAAAGAAGACCTACCGGAGAAGCTTGGCAGCGGTTCAGCAAAGGGGTGCGCTCAGAATCGCGTGTTATTATCGTACGGTATCCGAACTAGCGATTCTAGTAATTACGAGGACGATACCGATCGATCTTCTGGCCCAGGAGCAGAAGGAAGTCTTTCACGGGGGATCAGAGGTTAGCAAAGCGACAGAAAAAGGCGAAGCCAGAGCGGAGACCATGGAACTATGGCAACAACGCTGTAGCAATGATCACCGAGGAAGATGGACCGAAAGGCTAATCCCAGAACTGGACATCCGGCTAGACCGAAATCACGGAGAAACTAATTAACACTTGACGCAATTCCTCTGTGGACACGGTTACTTCCGTAACTACCTCTACAAGAGAGGAAAATTCAGCAGTCCAAAGTGTGTATACTGCGAGGGGGAAACCGACGACGCGAACCACACTTACTTCTAGTGTGAACGCTGGGCCGAACTTAAGCACAGGCTAGAAAACGAGATTGGAGATATAACGCCGGACAATATTGTCGGGGTGATGCTTCAAAGCGAGGAATGGTGGGCCAGGGTATCCATCTATGTCGAAACCATTCTACGCAAAGAGAAAGAAGAAGGACAACTCAGAGATTGAGGAAAGCAGATCCAACCGTAACCAAACCGGTTGTTCGAAGGCCGACGAGCTTGTTGCGCGACACTGTCGTACTGCTGAGGACAACGCGTAATATCCTGGTTGAAAAATCGAACGTTCACGAGAGAAACCAGCAGCAGCCTCAACAGGCCAAGAAACGGCATCCCCTGAAGTAATGCGAAAGCGGTTCCTGGGGGATCCATGCTAAGGAGAAAGGGTGGTGTTTTTTAGTGGCTCCTTGATGGCATCGTTATAATGGCAAGCCATTGTAGCGGTGGTATCAAGATCCCTACACTACCGAGAAGTGCGGACCCTTCTGGGTGTGTTTTTAAGAACATTTTTCACCAACCCTCGTAAAAAAATAATTATCATCATCATCTCACCCCAAATGAGCCCATCAAGGACTTCTAGGCAAAACTCGCGAACATCGAAGAGATGTTGCAAGACACTGAAGAGGACATAGTGATCGCCGGAAACTTTAACGCAAAAGCTTTAGAGTGGGGCATGGCGTATACGGACTTCAGGGGCAAAAAAGTGGTGGAGATGGCTGCAAGAAGGGGACTCATCGTTATGAATACGAGAGAGACTACTTTTCGACGCCCCGGGCAGAGGGAAACTGTCCCTGACATATCTCTGATGACCGAGAATCTTGCCAGAAGGGCCCAAACTGGAGTGTCATGGAAGATTATACAGGAAGTGACCATTTGTATATAAAGGAGGGGTGTCAATAGGCCGTTTTTTGGACCCGAACCGATCTGCTTGATACAGGGTGACTTTAATGCTCTTAGTGTGCCTCATAACTCTGCGAAACAGTTTTTTGAAAGAGCTAATAAATCTCAAGATAATCGTCACTTTAGATTAAAGATTTACATGGGAATTCACG
>JBAGKK010503792.1:0-14561 GCA_037177015.1 Euceroptres primus | reverse complement strand
ACAGGATAGAGACGCGTGGCGGTCTCGGGTAGATGAGGCAATGAACTTTCGAGTTCCAAATGCCGATAAATAATAATGAAGAATCGAAAAAAAAAGTTGTAGAGGCTGAAAAATTGCCACTTTTTTACGGTGAAAGTGATTCCATGAAGGGGGGAAAGCTTCAAACAACTAATTCGGAGTAAAATTAGAAAAAGCTTTTAAGAGTAAATTCCATTTGTGTCAAGAAACATCCTTTTGACGCAAGATGACATTTCTCTGAGTGGGCTGTCACCTGCCTGTAGCGAGCAAACTATAAAGGCCGTTGCAGGGTAAGCATAGTCTGGGTGTCCCCGATCAGATCTAATCTAATCTAATATGTTATCATTTCATAATCAAGTATGTTGAATCAATAATATTAGATTGTGTGACAAGGGAAGAAAGGCAGCGATTGCCGACGAGTGTGAAAGATTGCCGCACGAGCGAAGCGAGAGCGGCATTCACACGAGTCTAGATATTACCTCTCCCCTGTGTTTTTCACAACAACTGGACTGAAAGTTCGGCTTTTCGATAAGTTACCATAAATTTATAGAAATTTTCGAATTATAGTAATTTACGTATATTTAGAAAATTAATAGAAATTCATAAAATTTATGGTGATTTATGAAATTTACGAAAATTTGTGGTAATTTATGAAATTTGTCGAAATTTATGAAAATTTATGGAAATTTATTAAATTTATGGTAATTTACGGAAAATTATAAAAAGTTACCAATAACTTTTGATAACAGTTCTGCTGAACGCATGCGCAATATTGAACGATCTCACGAAAGAATATCTCAAATTCGGTTTCTTCCCTAGGGAGGTAATGTGATGACGTAGCGGGAAGTAAGTAAATAGGTCTAAAATTTGTAACTTTCGAAGCGCTATACAAGCGTCGGAAGTCGAACTTTCAGACGGGGCGTTGTGAAAAAAATTTACTTCTTTTATGACAAATACAATAGTACATTATTCGACAAGTTCAAACGCAAATTTTGGCGAGAGCTTACAAGGGGAAGGCCTCCTTTGCGACATTGACTTTGTGATCAGACTGTCATCAATCGATAGTACGTCAAAAATAATTAGACATGTGTCCCGGCTTCTTTGTAAGTGGGCCTTTGTTTAAGAATTATGAGCGTTTGAAAATCACGGGTGCCGGCGCCGCTGCTGCCAAAGGTCTACCGAGTCAAACGCGACTGCTTTCAGCCAGCACCGCTGGTGCAGCGGTAAAGGGCTTGTCTGGTGACTACGCTGCCGCTGGTTCAAATCTTTTTGTCGACATTTTTTTATTTTAATTTTTTTATTTTTCGCATTGTAAATATGTCAAATAATAATTTTTAATACTCCCCCGGCGATTGAAATTTTTTTTTTCAAAAATAGTAAAATCATTGGGAAATAAATATCATGTTGACACTTTTCGATTTATTTATTTGTATAATCGTACCGGCAAATAAAAAACATCATAAAAAATTGCAAAATGCATCGAATTTATTAAAAGAAAAACGGGAAATAAACACTCGCGATGATGCCATAAAAATTCATTCTATTATCCACCAACAATTAAGTTCGTCGATATTCAATGACGTGCTTAAATACGCTTGGTATGCTTCAAAATTATTTCCGGACAGAATTTCGTTTTTACAACGATTATCACCCACAAATATGTTAAAAACAATAAATTACGATTATACAAAGAAATGAATCGAAAAGTGTCTGCATGATATTTATTTCACAGTAATTTTACTATTTAAAAAAAAAATTTCAATCGCCGGGGGAACATTAAAAATTATTATTTAACATATTTACAATGCGAAAAATGAAAAATAAAAATAAAAGAAAATGTCGACAAACAGATTTGAACCAGCGGCAGCATGGTCACCAGACAGGCCCTTTACCGCTGCACCAGCGGCGCTGGCTGAAAGTAGTCGCGCTTGACCCGGTAGACCTTTGGCAGCAGCGGCGCCGGCGCCCGTGATTTTCAAACGCTCATAATTCTTAAAGGGCCCACTGACAAAGAAGCCGGGACACGTATCTAATTATTTTTGACGTACTATCGATTGATGATAGTCTGATCAAAAAGTCAATGTCGCAGAGGAGGCCTTCCCCTTGTTAGTTTAAATCACGAGGCGAAGCCGAGGGATTTAATCGCTCGAGCCAAAATTTTCGTTTGGACATGGCAAATACAGTGCTTTTCGTTATGATATCGCGAAAAAGCCAAATGAAAATGCCGAAATGACGAAAAGAATTTTTCAGCGCACACTATATGTGTAGACGCAACCGCAAACGATGCCATAGCGTATGTATAGTTGTACAGTAGAGAGAGATAGAGAGAGGGGGGGATGAGAGAGAGAGAGAGGATGAGAGGGTAAGAGGGAAGAGAATAGGTATACACTACATACAGTTGTATAAATATAGCTAGCGTTATCGCTCTCTCTTTGTGCGACATTCGTTA
The DNA here is from genome assembly GCA_037177015.1 of Euceroptres primus. Lineage (NCBI taxonomy): Eukaryota > Metazoa > Arthropoda > Insecta > Hymenoptera > Figitidae > Euceroptres > Euceroptres primus. The sequence continues at coordinate 12,094 of JBAGKK010503792.1, read as the reverse complement.
TACACTTACTATATACAGTTCCGTAACGCTTTTATTTAACGCTTTTTCGTGACAATTTTTAGCTCCCGCCATAGAGTGCCATAAGGAACTTTGTTCCAGAAATACACGTTATTAAGACCGATAGGACTGCTTTACTCAAAACTTTAAAAAATTTTGGAACCTCTAAAACTGCCAGAAAATTTTTTTCCTAATTTTCAAACATTTTTTTAGGTTCTTGTTTCCATCTGATTAGTTACCATATTTTTACGAAAATATCGTCTAGTTGTGTACTTTAACACATATTTTTATGAATTCTTTTAGAGGCACTTGGTAATCAAAAAGAATTTTGAAAATTAAAAAAAAATTTTAAGCTGTTTTAATGGACACAATTTTTAGAAATATTTTTAAGTAAGTCGTCCTATCGGCCTACACATAGTGTATTTTTTCAACAAAATTGGCTGAGCCGTTTTCGAGAGAAAAAAAGTTTTTGATTTTTCTATCCTCTCCAATAAGTCCCATAAATACGCGTTTTCGAGGTTGATGTTCCAGTGATTTTCATGTCACATGATATTGATTTAGTTATGATATGTGCCAGGCGTGCCCTATGGCACACAGTGATGCCATTTATCAATAGATTGGTTTCGCTTTTTCAACAAAAACAACTTCAAATATCTTACTAGTAGCCTTTTTGTGCGATACTTTGTTGTTAAATAACAATTTTTAGTAGTTTTAACAAGCTGAATTAACAAATGCATAATATAGTTATTTCTTGATAAATAGACTTCGTTTTTTCTGCAGAATCTCTTACAGTTATTGTCTCTTGTCTCTTGCCGTGATGCCCATTAAATTTTTAGTAGTTTTAACAAGCTGAATTAACAAATGCATAATATAGTTATTTCTTGATAAATAGACTTCGTTTTTTCTGCAGAATCTCTTACAGTTATTGTCTCTTGTCTCTTGCCGTGATGCCCATTAAAATATAATTTTAAGTTGTTTACCAAATATTAATTAATAAATTCATAGTTCCCTTATTTTTTAGGAGATTGACTTCGTTTTCTAAGAGAATCTATTATAAATATCTTTCCAGTAGCCCTCTGCTGTGATATATTTATGTTAGATAACAATTTATGATTGTTGTTAAAAATTAATAAACAATTGAATAATTTAACCATTTTTTAGTAGACAGATTTAGTATTTTCAGCATAATCAACTAAAAATGTATAGCCAATGGGCCTCTGCTATTTGATCCAAGAAAATTTTTGATTTGTGAAGGCAAATGAAGTTGAAACGAAAAACTCATATTTGATTTTTGAAATAAGCGACGTTTCGTTGGCATGGATATTAACAATCACCAGTGATCCTTCTTGGATGAAACTATGGAAGGCGTTTCTATGATTTCTTCTCTGCTATTTGAATTTGCTGCTTAGATAACAATTTACATTTTTTCATCGAATATAATATACAAATATTACGTACATCCGTCTTTTAACGGCTATATTCCGATTTTGTCATGAAATGAACTCTTAATTACTGTACAGTAATTCTTTATTATATACCTTTATTATGCAACTAGAATTGTTTATTAGTTGAACAATTTATTAAACATATAGCTCAATTCTGACCTTTCTCAATACTTATGAAATATGTTATGAAAATATTCTCAGTTCGATCACACGCTTCAGCAGATAAATGGAGGTTTCTTAACTTCTTCTTTCTTTCTTTCGACCCATAATTCCTTTAAACAAATTAAGCATTTTGTTATTTTCCGACACACAGAATCAGTAAAATGAATTTCAAATAATAACAATAATCTCTCAACGTGTGAATAATCTTAGGCGAGCGATTTTATAAATTTAATAATAACTTCTGCGGCTTTGCGTTCAAAATTCTTTATTCGTCAGATCCAATTTTTAAACATGCGTCGACGTTTCAAACTGGCACCAGTCCCTCTTCAAGGACTCTAAGGAGCAATACAGAGGTTAGAGGCATGTAAATGTTTTTGTTAAAAAGCGTAAGAACAAATAACATACCATATAGGACCAATGTCAAGAGTAAAATCCAAATAGATTGGAGCAAAGTTAAAGTTTGTTTTAAAAATAGTTATAAAAGAATTACATATCGAAACTTGCTATCTATACTTTAAAGGACCCCGCACCAAATACATGGTAAAAAAGGTCCCGTTGGAATTTTCAAAGTTTTTAATGTTTTTTAGTTTATGCTCTCCTGAACAAAAAATCCTTATGGCAAAAACTCAAATTATGAACAGTTTTTGCGCTTCGAAGATTGAAAAGTCAGATTTTGGTACATATTTTTACCTGTGAAGTGGAATATATCACAGACTTTTATTTCCACGTGTTGCATTGCTCTTGTGCAAGTTTATGTAGAAAAAGAATTGCACAGACGAACAATGCGATGTAATAAAGTTGGAAGTGATAAGCGCTAAGCGTTCTGGTTGTCTGAATCCGTGATAAAAATAGCTAATTCACAAACGCATGACTAACGCTACTTGCGATTGAAGGATTGCATCCCAAGTTCTTCGCAAAGCGCTTAAGTTGAATGGCCAGACAAAAGAATCGATACCCAGCGTTGCAGTTGGGCACTGATCAACCAGTTTGTGTCAAGCACTCTAAGGTACCTTTTACAGAATTATCCTTTCGTGCCAACGCTTCCATCTTACCTTCAACGCTAAACGTTGAAGAACAGCACTCAGACAACATAATAAACTCCCAGCGTTGCTGTTTGGCTTTGATTCGCCAGTTTAAGGCAAGTAGTCTAAAACACTTTATAAGAAATGCTTATCTGGTTCCAACGCTCCGACTTTAACTTTAACGCTAAGCGTAAAAGGTAAGTATGTACGTAAATTACAAAATCAACCCCTAGCGGTGCTGTTTTCGTAATCATAAATAAATACCACCTGGGGTGGATGCTGGAGAGCTTGATGAGTGACTCGTGTCGGAGCGATGTTGCGAGACGAGTGTGTCGTTTGAATGAGCACGTGACTTCTAGATTGATCTAAAATCTATCTCGTCTCCTACACATCCTTTACTTACCCTTGCAACTAGGCTATAACCGAACTAGTTACGCTTACCCCAAAATAAATTTGGCTTAATGGTATAATAATTATAAATAATAAATAAATACAGGTGGAAGCAAAATATTGCAAGCGGCTGCATTAATGACAAATGTTTAGGAGTGAAGTAATGTATTTGTAAGTGATTTCCATATGATTTCAAGTAATTGCGAACTGCATTCAGATAATTGCAAATAATTCAAAGGTGACTTCAATCCATTGCAACGCGTTTGCAGATAATTTTGTGTAATGGAGTATCATTAATATGCGTATTACTTAACATAATAAAATAAAATATGGAAGAAACAATAAAAAACAATGTATAGTGGTAATAATATCAGTGCTGATGAGAATCTAATCTTGGTAAGTAGTTTCTGTAGGATAGTAATCTTCAGAGAGAAAGACAAAATATAGAAGAACAATAGAACGAAATTGTACATAACACAGGAACAGAATATGCCTATGCCCCATACCTTTTTTATTATTGGGTCTGCTCTTTTAACTCTTTCTTTTACGTGATCTCTTACATTCTCATTTTTTTAAAATAAAAATCCTAGGTACGCAAACTCCTTCACTTCCTCTATCCTCCCCCCCCTCCACTTCCAGTCCATTTTTCTTTTCTTACTGCTTTGTTTTCGCCCGGAAACCAGATTTTTTGACTTAGCTATATTTAAAACCCGCAAAAAGAAGCGGGTTCAGCGGAAACCCTTGTCTTAATCCTATCTCCGTCCAGAATACCTCCAAAGTTTCAATCCTCACTTTTACCTCATCTTTTGTTTCTTTGTAAATTTCCCTCACTCACTCTCTATCAACCCTATCTTTATTCTATGTACCCCTATCTCTTCCCCATTACTTCCCACAACTTTTTCCTGTCTACCGATGCGAACGCTGCTTTTATATCAACAAAGAAGGCACTTACCTTTCCTCCTTTTTTCCCCAACTCCTTCTCTACCACGTGTTGAAGAATATAAATATTATCTATAGTACTTCTACCCTCTCGAAAACCTGCCTGACTCTCTGGTAGTATCCTTTTTGCCTCTATTTCTTTCTTTAGCCTCTCTGTTAACACCATTGCATATACTTTTTACGCTGTATTTAAAAACGTTATTCCCCTGTAATTTTCTACATTCCCTTTATCGCCTTTCTTAAGAATTGGTGTAATCAACCCCTTCCTCCACTCCTCAGGAAATCCCACGGCTTTCCAGACTTTTTTCACTACTTCCTTTAACTTCCTTCTAATTTCTCCGCTACTGTCAGTCCACGCTTCGCTACTTAACTCGTCACTGCCTCTTGTTTTGCCCTTCTTTAATCTTTTAATCTGTGCTTCTATCTCCTCATCCTCTAACTCCTTTTCGTGTTCTTCTAATTCTCTTCTCTGCCAAATATCTGTTTTCTTTAAAACATTTCCTGAAAATATTCCCCCATTTACCCATGCTAATCTTATCTCCTGCTTCCCCTTTTTTCTTACTCATTTTATTAATAAATTTCCATGCTTCCCTCTCTGTTTTAATTTTACTTATTTCCTCTTCTAATTCCTTTTTATTCTTTTCTTCTTTCTGTTTACATAACTTTTCTTTCCGTTTTTCCCCTTCCTCCAAGATTTATACTCTTTTTTAAGGTACGATTCTCGCCTTCGTGTCGATTGGTCGGGTTTGGAGTCCGCTCCCTGAAGTTTGTTTGCTGCTTTTCATACTAAAGTGTATATTTCGAATTCAAAGTAAAATTAAAATTAACTTGGAAATTATGACGACCAACGAAGAGCTTTTGGAGAATAAAGTGAGCATTACGGAGAAAAAATTGGGTTTATAGAAAGTAAAGAAAGAACCAGAAACATCGTACTCTATAACGTGAAAGATGATCCCACCAGTAACAACCATCTCTCTGATGCTGTTAATGCCATTTTTGAAAAGACTAATATTGACATATCAAATGATTGTATCGAAAAGATCATTAGGATTGGAAAAAATCAGGGCTCCAGACCAGTTACAATTTCGTTTACTAATTCTAGATGCAAAGAAAAGATTTTTCAGAATGCAAAAACTCTGCGGTCTCTGAAAGTGTCCTCGAACGATCTTACTCATGGACAGAGAGAAACACGTAAGAAATTAAGAGAATGTCAATTTAAATTGGAGTGATTTGGAAAGTCTTCTATCAAAGGAAACCGCCTTCTTTTGGACAACGACTATTATGATTTATCATCAATAGAAAATTTGCTTGCAGCAAAATGTGGTGATGGATATCAATCTGATGGTGGTGACTCGATGACTTCGACAAGCTCTACAAATAGCAGAAAAAGGGGACGCCCCACTAAAAACATATAATCTAATATCGACAACAATAAGAAACTCAAACACATACATAGGGATAACACAATTAAGAATTTTTTACAAGAGATCCTGAAAGGAGGCTTCAAGATGGTTCCGAGGGTATGAGGAATGCTCTAACAAAATCATAGACAAGATGTGACAATTTTTTTAGTCACTTTAGATTTTAAATTCATTTTTTTTTCTTTTTGAATCAGAAGATTGTAATCAATTCTTATCATACAGGAAAAGTGGATCCATTGCACACAAGTTAAAACAACAAATTCAAATATCAATACATATTTATTTTAGTTTAGTATGACATTTAGAAAAAGAATAGCTACATATGATGCGATTTATCAAGTCAATGTGAGAGATAAAAATTGTATGAATATAATACTGAGCAGTTAAGAAATAAATATCACGATATGAGTTATCACACATAAAATACGAATCATAAATTCAGTCATACAACATGCGAGCACAAGAATTCATAAAAATGCGAGTAGCGAATATTTATAAATTAAAATTGAACACGCTGATTAAAATTAGGAAATACTTATCGCACGCCGTGGCACCGGTTCATTTGAAGGTCGTTGCTGTAATTGTTACCTTGGCCGTAGCGATGATGTTGTCGCAATCATTTCCAACGAGAATCGTCCAGTGACGAGATTATTCGAAATATTGGGCCGATTGAATTGAAGTTAAATTTCAGGATGAGGCCTCACATGCAATGTAATCAATGACTTCCTCCCATCAGTTTTATAAATTGTACAGTCGGCATAGCTTTTATTTCTTACAAGCGTATATAATAAAAAATCGCCACATAACATCACTAGAAAAGCATGATGAAAAACTATGAAAACATCACTAAAAAAAGAACTGTTTTACAACTAAACCGAGAGCTAGTTATTTTCAACCCGCACACTTTCACAAATTAAAATTACCTGCTTAGATACAGAGGCGAATCTCTGAACGACGTGTCGAGAGTCAGCTTTGACAATTTCACATAAGTTCAAACTTTATAATTTCGAGAGTTGCTGCTCGCAAGTGTGTTTCAGCGTAAAGTGACCGACACTCGTCTCGACTCTACAGTCATCTCTACTTACTTGAGCAAGGCTACCCGTGCTGTTAATGTCCTGACAGTTCTAGCTAGGGTTACCTGGGGGGGGGGGGGGCTACCCGTCGGTTCTTCTAATTGTTTATCGAAACCTTGTTAGAGCCTGCCTGGAGTGGGGTTCTCCCCTCTTCGCCTGTACTAGCAAGTCAGCGTTTAAATCCCTGGACAAAGTTCAGCACGAGGCCTTTCGAGTCGCTATGGTGTATGAGAACTACTTCTATTTCCATCTTGTTATCTGAAGCTAAGGAACCCCCGCTTAGCTTATACAGGTCCCTGCTGTACAACTGCTTCATACTACGCAATTCCTCTTGGTGGAACAAGCACCTTATCCCGAAAATCCAACCCAGAGCAAACTGGTATTACTGATTTAATTTTTAACCCTGATAGAGAATTTGTCAGGGAGCTAGGAAAATTTTTTAGCAGAGGCAGAGTAATTGTATAACTATATTATTCAGGTAATAGCACTAATTGTAATATTATATTGTGGGATAGTATTTACTGTGAGACAATGGCATTCGCTCATTTATGTAATAATATAGTGCCATGTCAGGCGCGACCTCTGCGTTGCTAACCCTTTCCTTCGATCTCTCCGGTGCGAAGGGACTAGTCATCAACGAGAGAGCGCGGTCTACTGGTTTTTCCTAGCTCAATCCCATTCACCAGGGTTTCCACTTTCTCTTCGTTGCTAGAGGAAATCCAAGTAGATGACATCAAGTGTATGCCGTATATCGTAGGCATACACCTGTGTGGCGTAATGGCCACTTGCTAAGCAAGCTGTCAATATTTAAGAAGAAAAAAATGTTGAAGAAAAAGTATCACTGGCATGTGCGATTCACTAACAAATGCGATAGACGCCTATCGTTACTCCATTTTGTGGGTATTGCGAAACGGAAGGACTTTCTTGTGTTCGAGTGCAAGTTTCGTGCAAATGATATGAAGTTATATTATGTGGGTGCGCTATTATTTTTCTTGACGCTATTAGAGTCAATCACATGTGTTGTGTTGGATCCTAAAGACAGTAACAAGTGCTTATCGCGAGTTATATCGCTATGTCTGATATAACTGGCAACCAGCACTCACCTACGATAAATTAAAATTTTTGTCAAATTTTTAGCAATTGTGTTCAAATATAATTTTTAACTATATATTTCCCTTACATTTAAACTGCTGCATAGAGACCCATGCCCTGCTCCTGAGTAAGTAAATATGAATTAAGAAACAATCTCAAAAAGTGTTCAATTTGTTCAATGTTGAACGGCTTAGGGAAACCCCTAAATATTGTCTCAATTTAGAAAATATTTTACCCCTACATAAGGACCACCCTAATAAGACATAGGGAACGAAATAGTTTTAGTATAGGAACCCGGCTGTTTCGCTTTTCTATTTGGCGGCGAACCCCAACCGGAGTTACTGATCAAACGTCTCTGGCGTGGTCTGACGCGGTCAGAGTTTCACATTCAAAATGGCGTGGCCATGGACGCCACGTTTATTTCTTTGAAAGATATTTTATGTTCAATTTTTTTATCTGGACTATTGCAATTTAGGCTCGATTAAACAAATCTCCACTTCTTCAAATTTGCACGCGATTGCATTTTTTCCAAGTGAAAGCCTCTGGGCTAGTTTAGGAAAATCCTTAGGCAGTTAAGAACCACCTGAGAGTTAAAAACCACCGTCGCTTTGCGTCTTTCTGCGGTTCAAACCGCTAATACTTTTTTTTTCTTTCCTTCAATTAACTCGAGATCCGTTTGAGCTACTAAAAATATATTAAATAAGTTCTAAAACCTAACTCTCAGAGCTGGAGTCAAAATAAAAATTATCCTATCAAAAATCAATTCTATTGTAGCCAAAAAAAATAACGCAACTCTCTTGTTTGATTGGTTGAACGAAAGTAGGCGGGTTATAAAACTCTAATATTTCTTAAGAATCCTTACAGCTGGCGCATGAAGTTTAATTCTGTATGCAGACTCATGGAAATACATTATCAAGAAATTATCTTAACACTCACATTTAACTGCAGCTATGTTATCACCTAGCTTCATTCCTTCTTCCTTTAAAACTGGTGGTATAGTTAACGTATATCTTATAGGCCCAATTTAATTGCATTTATATTTGTTAAATTTTGAATTCTGCATTTTTTTATGACCTAGCACTTTAAATATATTATTGATTTATCAATCAGACTTTTCTTCAGATGACACCAGGTACATCGTGCTTCATAATTTTCACAACAAATGCAAATTTCCTTCTAAGCGTACCATCCTCAAGTATGGATTCACGAAAAAATTAGTAATGTTCATTGAATATTTTACATTGATTTCACAATTTTTTCGTTTCTTGGTACAACACATATTATTAATATTTATAAAATTCACATATAAAAACTGATTGCATCCATCAGCAAATTAAATATGAATCAAGTTAATTATTTCTTATTATTATTGCGAATCTCAATGTATTATATCATAGTTAAATAGATTCTTTGCACTATTTTCTATGATTTATTCAATCTAAGATTGAGTAGTTGATTTACTGCATATTCTAGGTCTCCATTCATCTTAGATCTGCAAAAAAAAGAAAGAAGAGCTTTTTATTCAATTTATAAAATTTCGTCATGTGCAAAATGGTCTTGGGTCGGATCTGGTAGGGTCGGGTTGCATAAGGACATGTCGGGTCGGGTTCGGTTGTCGGATTAGCCCAAAAATCCGATGTATTACATAACATACAACCTGAACCAACCACAGTTGTTTGGAATAGGAATTTACTATTCATAATCCACTACAGGCTACAATTCTTAACCGATTTTGATGTTCTTTTTATAAATGCTCAGCATTAAATTATTGACAGTTAAATTGTCAATCATTTGGGGGTAAATAAAATGACCAAATTTGATCAGTAAATCGACGTTTCGTTGGCTTGGTTTGCTGACCTCATCAGGCGTGAGTCACTGAGGATGTCCTAATAGCTAGTTAACATAATGGTCAACGCATTACATGGCTTTAGAGTTAAGACATCGTGAGTATCTCAAGCCTGATGAGGTTGGTAAACCAAGCCAATGAAACGACGCTTTATTTATTAAATTTAGTATTTTTATTTAGCCCCAAATGACCGACAATTCAACTGTCAAACTAGTATGTTGGATGGTGACTATTTCATTTCTACTACTCAGCATTAATTTCTTTGGAACGACTCAGGCTTGATTTTATAATTTCATACTTTGGACTTTATTATTTAAACAAATAGTGCTCGAAAAATACCCCTAGTAGAAATTTTTTAAAAATCCCCTGAGGGCACCAGTGAGTTTATACCGTCCTCTATGCGTTTGACATGGGGTTTTGTAACAGAAAATAACGGGGATCCCCCTGGGGCTAGGAGAAATATTATATCCAATATTCCTGAAATACGTTGTATATGCAACATTCTGAAATAACGTTATGTATCCAACATTCCAGAAAAATCATTTATTTGATAACCAAACCAAGAAATCAATCGGAGGAGCTCAAGAAACTAATGTACTCTTTATTATTTTCTTAAAGAACTTAAAATTTTTTAAACTCTCAATTTTAAGTTTCTTGATCTGGTTTTTTTAAAAAGGCCTTATTTGATCACCAAAACAAGAAGTCAATCGCGGGAGCTCGAGAAAATAATGCACTTTTTATTATTTTATTAAAAAACTTAAAAATTTTAACTAAAAATTTTAAAAATTCCCAATTTCGCATTTTTTGATACGGTTTTTATTTAAAAAGCTTTGTTTTTCAAAAACAAGAAATCAATTCGGGGAGTTCGAGAAACCAAAGCCATTTTTATTATTTTATTAAAAAACTTAAATAAATTTAAACTTAAAATTTTTATAATTCACGATTTCGAGTTTTTTCTCCGGTCTTTTTTTTAAAGCTTTATTTTATTATTGAAACAATAAATTAATCGTGGGATCTCGAGAAACTTATGTACTTTTCATTATTTTGGTAAAAAATTTTTAAATTCAAACTTAAAATTTAAAAAATTCCTAATGTCCAGTTTTTAGCTGCGGCTTTTTTTTAAAGCTTTATTTTTATTTTATAAAAAGCACAAAGTGGTGTGGGGTCTCTTGATATCGACGGAACTCCTGGTCAATTATGTCAAGTTTTATTTATATTTCTTGGATATTAATGCAAATAAGCAACACCCAATTGAGATCAGCAATTCCGACGAGATAAAAAAAATATCCCAACCCCCATTTGTGTTTCCCCTCGGATTGATTAAATTTATCCATATATCGAAAATATTGTGTAACATAACATAATTATCGTTAAAGTTAAAAAATTGTAAAAATTATATTATACAATATTTTCTAACCAATAAGGGGCCACATACAGAGGGGGTAGAGATTTCTTGGTCTCGTCGGAATTCCTCGTCAATTACTTGCTTTTTGTTCGAAATAACATTTAAGAAATATAAATACACTTTTATTTAATTGTGCCCCTGCTTAATTTAATTTCTCCTTAAATCAGAACATATTATATAATGTGAAATATATATACCGGATATATAACGTCTATCCGGAATGTTGGATATTCAATGTTATTCCGTAATATTGTACATGCAACGTTCGTTCGGAATATCGAATACACAACGTTTTTCTGGAAGGTTAGATATGCAACGTTATTCCAGAATTTTGTTTGCGTGCTACAATTGGCCTTGCAGGTGTTTCGCAAGTTGCATTGCATCGAAATAACGTTGGTTTTAAAGAAAAAATTTTTCTAAAATTATATTTGGAAAGCTCATAAAAAAACAAAACTTTGATGTTTTCTCAAATTTTTCATACAACGAACCGTTTTCAAGTTAGAGCATTATAAACAATTGAATATGCACGAAAATTGACATATTTGCAGATAGATATCTCAATGCGTATCAAACAAAAAATTTCAAAAAAGGAAAATTTCTTTTCAAGGCACGTACTCCACACAGAAAAAATAAATTTTCCGATCGAAGTAAAACTTTTGTTCAAATGCAAATTTTGAAAACGGCCTTTTTGAAGAACTATGTGTGCAATATTTCATACATAGTTGTCAAAGTTTTTTAATTTTGGCAAAAACAAAAGTTTTAGTTTTTCCTTGTTTTTCTTGTGTGGTGTACGTGTCTTGAAATTCAATTTGCCTTTTTCGAAATTTTTGGGTCTGATATATCCTGCGATAACTATCTGCAAATATGTCAATTTTAGTAAACATTCAGTTGTTTAAAACCCTGTAACTTGAAAACGGTTCGTTGTATGAAAAATTTATAGACATAACATTTTTTTTTCTAATGAGCTTTCCAAATATAATTCTAGAAAATGTTCTTCTTCAAAACTAACGTCATTGTTTTAAAAAAATGTTTAAACAATTGTTACACCAGATTTTGAAAAAGTACCCTTGATATTCATAATCAGGGGACTTTTGCGGACTTTTTGAAGCAAAGGTACTGAGCGGCACTATTAGGGCACACAAAAGTGTTACTGGTTACTGGACTATTTATGTAATTTTAAAAAGCATCGTCATGTTTACATAGACAGACAAACCCCGAATTTTTTTATCTTAACCGTAGAAGGTACTAACTTAGTAACTTTAGATATACATACATACATACACACACACACACACACACACA
>JBAGKK010503781.1:0-14561 GCA_037177015.1 Euceroptres primus | reverse complement strand
TATATGTGTGTGTGTGTGTGTGTGTGTGTGTGCTGCTAAAAGTTATTCAACATTCTAGGGCCTATGTTTTAATTCTTAATTCTATGGTGTAAGTTATTCTGAATCATAACTAGAGAATTCAAATTAAAACGGACATCAAGATAAAACTAAAGAATTTCAAATTTCATTTTTAAAGTTTCAAAATTTTCTCAAGATTCGAAAATAACTATTTTTATTTGATGTGAGTTTTGTATCAAAACACACAGTAAAATTTACGGATTAAATGATATTAAAATCGACTAAATTCTAAAATTGTGTGACCTTGAAATCATCTATATTTTTGGGAAAACTAGGAAAGTCTAATTTAATTGGTTACTGGTAGCAGCAGTAATTTTTTTCATTACATTTCTTAAATCTTGGATAGTTTTTAATTTGATAATCCTTTTTCCTTGAATGATTTCATGCTGTTCAAATCTTAATATTAGTTAGCTTACGAATTAACCAAGCTCATTATGCAGAATTTGAATCAAATTTCAATAATTTATTTGGAATCCGAGATCTGATTCAGTTTCTGCACTTTCATCAGGAACCTACTTGAAAGAAAATTGTGGCCCGCGAAATGTGTGCAATTTGTCGCAGCAAGGCTTATTTTCAAAAATTTCGGACGCAGATGGAATCTGAAGTTTTATTCACGCTACAGAAAAATTAATTAGGGATAACAATGGTTGAGGGTTGTCAAACTTAACTACGATTTCAAATAATTTTACAACCATGAAAAGAACTTATCGTGAGTTATTTTAATTAGCAGTTCTACTAAAATCTTTCTAATTGTTTTACTTTTCCTTACTCCTGTTTTGTAATCTAATTTTTTCTTTTAATCGGAGAATTTGGTATATTGTTAAAATGGAACAGCTACTTAAATCATGGTTTCGGAAATTTTTCACAACAATTTTAGACCAAATTTTCGGATCTGATAATATTTTAATCTGAATGCATAATGTAAAACGTGATTAAAAATTAAGTACTTGAATTGAGCTTTGATCCAACATTTTGATTAAATTTCTGCAAAATGATGTGGAAACAATTTGGGTAATTTGATTCACACAATTTGTTTCTTGTTTTTCTACAATAAGAATAATTTTAACGTCTAGACATAATTTTCGCCTAAAATTTTAATGGTTACAATCTCGATACCATTCAGAATTGAGGAAACTAGGAAAATCTAGCTTAAATAGTCATTGATAATGGTAGCAATTTTAATTTAATTTAATAATTTTTAATTTTTACAATATTCCTCAATTCATTTTGAAATTTGTAAGATTTTTGGACCTTAATATTTAATCAAAACTTGAGTCGAATCGGAGCTTATCATACGGAATCCAAATCAAAATTTCAATATTTTATTTTTACTCGGAAGTTTCAATTCAAGCTCTGCATTTTATAAAAATTATGTGGAGACAATTATCATTTTGAATAGTTTTGATAATTAAATTTATCCTTAAAAATCAATATGAGGCTGAATTTTCGATTACACAATGGAAAAATACCAAGAAATTTTGAAATGTACTGAAAATTTATAATTTCAGGTTTTGCCAACATTGACGCTAAATTTAAATAATTTTAGAATTTTAGAAGAAAGAGGAACTTATCTTGACCTTTCCCAATTAACAGTTTCATTTTTGAACCTATTCTCTGTCTCTGGAATTTTTAAATCATCAGAATAAGTTTTATTTTTGGAACAAGGAAGTACAGTTCTAAGAATCTGACCAGTTCTTCGCGTTTCGCGTGACATTGGTAGCGTAGTTCCGCGCGGAAGTGTTGTGCAAGTTTGGTGGAAAGTGGTGAGTGGGTGACGAATCGGTGAATATTGAGAATATCTGGACTATCAAGAATATTTTGGGTCCATTTCAGAATATCAAGGTATCGTCAGAATTTTCTTTTTATTTATTTTTTTTTTTTTTGAAATATCCGGAATATTTCGGAGCACGAGAAAATATCGGAATAGTCAGAATAATCCACATGGCTTGTTGTTGAAGACCTCGTTGTCACTGACCTCGTAGAGTTGTTGTTCGAGGTCGAGATCTTCCCTAGATCCAGTTTAAGGTTGGGATCATAAATGACCTCACTTTGTCCTTGCTGGATGATTATTGCTGGCAGCGTCCCTTCTGTTGTCCTCATCTCACATTCTGGGGTTCATTGTATCAGCCCTATTCCTAAGAGCTGAATTGAGACTTCGGGTTTTGTGGAGCATTTCACCTTAACCGACTATTCCTGTAGTAGTAAATAGAGCCATGTACCTAGGGAGTCTAGGTTAGTCAAGATAGGCTGTGTGTTATAGGTTATCCTGATATCACATGCTCGCAGGATCTCTGTGGTCGGCTGGCGCAGTAATTGGTCCTCGCAGGATTCGTGTTGCGAAGACTCGTATATCGGCACATTGCCTTTGCAAATTTGCAAATGTAATAAGTTGGTAGTTGTTTGCATAACTTGAAATCTTCCCCCTTTAAAAGGATGTGAATCCTTTGTAATTAATCCGTGGCGATGTAAGAGGATGGGGAGGAAACATATGCTCTTCCCGTGCCATTCTTTGGAACTTGTTGAGGAACAGGAAGGGAGTGAATCTGGGGAGTGAACATCTGGGCCGGGTACAGGGAAATCCATTGTAGACGCATGATCCTGCACATGTCGTAAAACAGGGTTGAGTTGGCCGGAGTTTAATAGTGATGGGTGTAGTTGCCCTTTTCTGGCTGCATAGATGACTCCCAGAAGTTTATCAGAGTCCTTCTTTCGCTCCTATCCATCCAACAATGATAGTAAAGTACCACCATCCAACGTGAGCTTTGCCACTTGTGGTTCTGACTACCGTGTTAGTTCAGATTCCGTGAAGAGCGCAGCCATGTGTGATGAGTTGAACGAACGTCAGTGTCTGCCGTGTGTCTCGCGGTGGGTGCGTGTACAGGAATGAGACGTTTGACTGCTTGCTCCAAACAGCACGAGCGATCTTAGGTTCCTCGGCCGGGGGGCCGTAACCTGTTGTAATGTCCCCGTCAGTGCCTGCCGTATGTCTCGCGGTGGGTGCGCGCACAAAAATGAGACCGACAGTGCCTGCCGTTCGTCTTGCGGTGGGTGCGTGCACAGGAATGAGACCGTCAGTGCCTGCCGTGGGTCTTGCGGTGGGTGCACGCACAGGAATGAGACCGCCAGTGCCTGCCGTGTATTTCGCGGTGGGCACATGAATGAGACCGTCAGTTCCTGCCGTGGGTCTCGCGGTGGGGGCGTGTACAGGAATGAGACGTTGTAAGTCAAGCGAAACGTCCGTGTGTACTGCCGACTGTGCGGCGCACTACTATGACGGAGGGACTCGTTCAGTTCGAACCACCACGAGAGGCCTAAGGCCTCGACCTCAAAATCAGTGCCGCTTGTCTGTCTCGCAAGTTGGTGCGAAACCTAACAGAGATAGTTGAACGATCCGATAGCGAGCTTGTTCGCTAGACGATTAGTGCTGCTTGCCCGTCTCGCAAGTGGTGCGCACGTAGAAACGGGACAGTTGAACGAAGAGACCTGCCAGTGTCTATAAGACTGGTAGGATCTTGTATCCGGCCGTGACTAGTCAAAGGTGACTGAACATCTTTAGGTCGACACTAGGAGCACAGGTTGGGTGGTAGCCCCTTCTGGCACGCCAGGAACCTCTATATTGGAGTTGGATTCGTGCGGACAGTGTCACTGCTGGATTGGTGAGGTAGGTCAGTAAGCCTGAATGCATTTGTGCATTCAGGGGGGAGTATGCCATATAGGCAGTGTATCCTCTGAGTCAGAAATGGGTCCGAATACAATAAATTGTCCACTACAGCTTCTATTGCCCGCAGGAATTGATGTATGGCAGTGGTGTAGTTGCGTTCTGGAAGGCGGTCTGTGATCTCTTTCACTCTTTTCATAAGCTAGGCCAGTTGGTGTGGCTCGTCGTAACCTCATTCCCGGTGGAATTTTAGATGGAAGGTTTTGCCTAGCCTTTCTACTCAACTCCTCTGTCTCTCTGGTCAATTCTAATCGTAGTTTGTCAGCAACGTCCATTTTTCTTTGGATATTGTAGTTATCGATGATACGCCGGCAGTCTGCTTCGAAATCTGGTGGGCAATAATCCGGAAAGCTGTTCAGACGTAGTTGGTACCCATGTAGGAACATATGCTGCTTGTATACATTGATGAAGGTTGTCAGTCTCCAGGTGCTGACTGTTCGTCTCAGGACTCCTTAGTATTCATAGTAAATACCATTGATACCTTGGAGCGGAGTAACTCGATAAGTTGCCCCATCTGACTCCCCATCGGCGGTCACCATCTAGATGGTGACGAGGAACAGCAAAAACGAATCCCAACGACATCCCATCATTTTTCAGTTCAGAATCTGACTAGGGGAATTATTCTCCTTTAGCACTGTGCGACCATGAGTTTGTTTTTGTGCCTTGGAAACTGATCTTTATTTTCGTCTTCTAAGGTCACATTATTATTTTCGGTGACGCCGACCACGGTGTAGGGTCCCGTGGCCCTTTCGTCGCACTTATTGGTTCTTACTTCTTTGTGAGCAAAGACGTGATCCCCAATTTAATAATAATAATAATCCCCAATTACCTTCTCATCGTAATATTCCTTTGAACGATGTTTCGCCGCTATGAGAGTTTTCACGACGATTTTCTAGGTTCCGGTTAACCGGACAATCAGATCCTAAAACTAGTTCGTAGAGTGTGAAATTAGTCGCCTCGTCTACTGATGTATTGTATGCGAACATGGCGAAGGGTAGCAACCTGTCCCAGTCGTCATAATCGTTTACATATAGTTTGATATAATCAGTTAGCACGATGTGACTTCTTTCGAATAATACATTAGTTTGAGGTCTATAACCTGAGGTCGTTAGTTGTTTGATGTGGAATAGATTTTCAAGCTTTCTCATCAAGCGGCTAATGAAACTTCCTCCACGGTCCGTAAGGATACATCGAGGCAATGCAATACTTGCTAAAGTTGTCTTGCATTGTTAGGATATGCCGATTCCCATTTGCGGTTGTTGGCAATTTACCGACCGTATCTAGGGAGACCCTTTCGAAAGGTTCGGCTGGGTGTCAGTAATCAGCATGGGCTCGCGGGTACGAATTCTGACGAGTTTCTGTTCAAAGCAGCTTTTGCAGCCTCGAATGAACTGTGTGACCTCGTCTCGTAATCCAGATCAATTATACCGTTCCTTAATGCGTCAGTACGTTTTCTTTATACCCTTCTCGGTGGTCGGGAAGCAAAAAAAAGTCTGCTTGAAACACCTAAGAAAAGTGAATGTGGCATGCTTTTTCTGGTACCTAGGAGTGCTCAAAAATCGTTGAGACAAAATCTAAACAGATGCTGTTCGCGAAAAAATCACTTATTTGTTCATTCAAAAGTACCAATAATCGGGTTTTTGAGAATATCTCCTAAGGGATGTATTTTATTATAAAAGTTGTCATATGATCAACGTGGACCCGTTTTGATCATTTTTCGCGAAAATCGTTGGAAATCAGTTGTATGATTTACATGTGAATACAATTTTTTCAGATTTTGATTCGACTTTTTTTTAGCACTTTAAGACACAATTGAGTCCTCTACGAACACCGATAATCATATTATGGATAAAATACATTTCTGAGGAGGTATCTCGGAAACACCGATTTTTTTCACTGATTGACTTCACTAATATGCGCTCTATCTCGGTAACCAATAAATATTTTTTAAAGCTACAGGACTCTTTCGAAAGGTAATTTAATTTTCTGTAAATCATATAGCAACAACTTTCGTGATAAAATACATCCCTGAGGAGATATTCTCAAAAAACCGATTATTGGTACTTTTGACTGAACAAAAAAGTGATTTTCTCGCTAACAGGATCTGTTCAAATTTTGTCTCAACGATTTTTGAGCACTTCTAGGTACCAGGAAAATCATGCCACATTCACTTTTCTTAGGTGTTTCAAGCAGACTTTTTTTTTGCTTCCCGACCACCGTGCCTTGTGGCCTCCAATTAGGCTGCCATGGTATTTGACTATGATCTTTGGTCTTAATTCTTCTAAAGAAACTTCGATTTTTCCGTGGCAGAGAGTGATAGTAACATCGCCACCACGGAATACTCCTGATACGAGTTCCGTCATTTTATTTTGAGGCAATGGACTCAACAAATCTCCTGAATTTGCCATGCGGTAAGTGACTTGGTTGTCACGTTCAAGGGCAGCGTGGAGGCTATTCAACCCTTGGATTACATCTTTCCAGTTGACCTGATCAAAGTGGCGTTTCTTAACGACAATCGAATAAGTTTTGTGTAGGCCGTGCGGAGTAACCAAGACTTGTCCCTATTTCGGTTGGCATTCCTGAATATCTTGGAGATCAAGGAGTTCAGTGGCCACAAGGAGTTTAGCGATGGCATTTGTGGGTTCGCAGTCCTCAGAAATGAAATGAGCATAATTGTCTCGTCGGTAGGTCAATTATGAGTGTCGGTAGGTCCATTGATGAGTGACATTGGGTTTTTCTGTGCACGTCATAATTGTTCTGACGTCTGATTCTGTAGGGGGTTCAGGGTATGAAGGAGGGGATGGTGAATCGATGAAAGGTATAGTATGGTCAGTTAAAGGTCCAGGCGTTGAGGAATTACTCGCGGGCACCCCGGAAGTCTCCATGCGCTGTAGTCGTCGCGGCTTAATTTCCGGTCTTCTCCTTCCGATCTTCGTCTTCTTCACGGCTGTCTCTGGCGAAAGGGGGTGGATCCTGCTTCCGGCAGGTCGGAAACTCTAGGAGTAGGAAACAAGGATCTTCGAGAAGGTTGCATTCCCATAATGGGCAATTCTGTATCCTTGGTTAAGTCTTTGAACCTTACAGTACTCCTTCTTCTCATGCTGAGAATTCTTCCGGGTTGACGTGGCTCTGGATCCTGTGTTGGGTTTTTTGACTCTTCCCTTATGGGTCTCGGGGATGCAAGAGGACGTCTTTGAGCGAACCGGAGTGCATGAAGCTGTTCTTGCTTGTCCTCTTTCTCAGCAACCTTTCTCTCGTATTTTCCCAAGAATAGTCTAATCCTTTCAGAAAACGCATCGTCATTGTCTTCTTCACACGGATCAAGGGACTCCAGATCTCTGAGGAGTTCATCTGCTTTGCCTTCAGAAACGAAGGTGCACTCTGGACAAAAATCTTCGTCCATTCCTTCGTGATCCCAAGCCAAGGTAAGATTGTCTAGATCCTCTGGATCAATCCTATGACCCTTCAATGACTTGTTGAATTTGTTGATTGATTTCTGAAGTTCATGCCTTAATTTAGTGATTCCTATTTCAGTGCTCATGTTGGCTTCTTCCTCGGAGCCACTGTTATCAGCGGGATGTGGTGGAACGGCGACTACCACTTGCTGGGACAATGGTTCCTCCTCGAAATCATGATCGTCAGGATCGGAAAGAGTCAACTTCTCAATACCTTCGCGGGCCAGCTAATCCACCATCTCGTTCCCGAGGATTCCCTGATGGCTGGGGATATGTTCCCAGATGACTTCAAGGGGTTTAATAGCCTTAATTAATTTTTCTAATTCGGATCGATTTTTGACTGGCTTATTCTCATAAGTCTTCCAGTCGTTGGCCTCTTATTTTTGGATCTATTCAGTGGCACTTCGGATCAAAAAGTTTGAGTCCATCTTCATCCTCAGCTTCTTGATTCCAGCCTCTTGATTCTTTTAAGCAGCTGCGGTAGCTGCTTCAATTTCCACGGCGTTGTTGGTTTGTCGACCCCTCGCGGTTCGCGAAACATTTAAGGGATGATTTGGGCCAAACCAAACACATATTCCTGCTCTTGGTTCTCCACTTCCATTGTAGCTGCAAGCATAGTCCACATAAACGTCCGTGCAAGTGTCCTACAATGGGGGAAACCAAGGGTTCGGTGGGTGCACCCGCGGGGGCGCGCTTTTTAGGGGTGATTGTTCCTTCATCACTACTAGGGGTGGCTTTAAACTGGGGAGCACACTATGGTCCTTTCTAAACACAGGAGGGTCCGAATCTTCACTTTCGTCACTTTCAGACGACGGTTCTTCTGATGACAAAGACTCATCACTCTCTATTGGAGATTTCGCGGCCGTGTTCGTTCTCCGCCTAGATAGTCGTTTTCCTATGCAATTTGCGTCAAGGGCAGGGGGTTATACTTTTACTGGGGGCACATAAGTGTCGTCACTATCAGTGTCTTTTTCCGCTGAACCTCCTCGGGGTCTTCTTCGTGGTCTTGGGATGGGTCCCATAGAAGCAGGAAATTGCTGAGTAGGAGGGTGTTTGGATTTTATGGGTTTAAAAGGAATGGGTCTCATGACGGAGGGTTTCTTCAAGATCGAGGCCGTCGGGGCCTTTTGCCTTGTCCTTGAGACTTCTTCGGTTTGTTAGGGTCTCTCCACGCGTGTCCTGTAGAGGTTGAAGGTGTAGGTTCCTCTTTCTCTGTATCCTTGCTGGGATCAGGCTGGGCACCCTGTCTCTTACTATCTTCTTTTTGTGCTATGGAGCGCATAATTGGAAGGGCCTTGTAGCTGTTTGGCTTCTGCTGAATTGTCAGCACCGTTTTCGGTCTCTTTTCTTGGCCTTTTTCTGGCTTTTGTAGTCATATTTAGCAGCCCAAAAGAAATCTTCGTGAAGAATACATTCAAAATGCCTAAGAAAAAAAAGGTAAGTAGTACAATATTTAATGTTTTATTAATACGTATTTGAGTGATCATCATTACCGTCCAAGTTGTGACGCATAACCTCAATGTTGATCATACTCAACGTGTTTGTTTTTATTTTCAGAAAAAAGGAGTTCGTTCTATAAAAAGCACTCCATACACAGTTTCTGATCTTCAAAAGGCTGTAAATGCTGTGGAAGGTTGAGAATCTTTACATTCTGCAAGCAAGAAATACAATATTCCCAATGGTACTGTACACTCCAGAGTAAGAGGTACATATCCTGTTGAAGTAAAAAAAGGCCCACGTAGCATTTTCACTCCAGAAGAAGAAAAAGAGTTAGTAAGATGGATTATTGAATCAAGCAAACGTGGATTTCTCATCACGAAGGAACATTTACTCGACTGTGTGCAGTTAATTGTAAAGCTGACGAAGAGAGTTACACCTTTCAAGGATGGGAGGCCTTCAAAACACTGGTTTAAGGCATTTATGAAAAGGAATGCAGAACTAACTTTACGAATGTACCAAAATTTAACAAAGTCAACAGTCAAAGTAACTGAAAAAAGCTTACGATGATGGCTTCAAGATGTAAAAACAGATCTACTATGTCTCAGTCTTCTCGACATTGGTCTAGATAGGAAATTTAATGTCGACAAGTCAGCATTTTTCTTGTGCCCGAAAGGTAACAAAGTTATTGTGCGAGAAGGCCAAAAATCAGTGTATAATGTTGGTGCGAATAACAGAGAGTGCTATACAGCACTCATAGGTGGGAATGCAGCTGGTCAGCTGCTCCCAACTATGGTCGTATACAACAATGAAAGGATTCCATCATCGGTCGCTAAAAATTTTCCTGATGATTCTGTTATTGGGAAAAGTGAGATAGACTGGATGGTGAGTGAAACATTTTACATGTATATGACCACTTTATTTTAAAATAAAATATAAAAATTAAAATAAATATAAAATACAATTTCATGTGATCATGTGCGTTGATGGCCACAACTCTCATTTAACAAAACCATTGAGTGATTTTGGTGTCAAGCATAATATAGAGTTCATCGGCTTACCTCCAAATGCTACTCACATGATGCAGCCTATGGATGTGTGTCTTTTTCGTGCTCTCAAAATAGCTTACAAGGAAGCAGTGTATGCATGTATGTATGTTTATTGCTTATCAGAATAACCATGTTCTCCTATAGCAAGGAGAACATGATGAGAAATTAAAAATAAGTGAAAAAACACGCATTAACAGAAGTTGTTTACACAATTTGCGGATTAATTCTAATCGCAGATGCCAAAGGCTCTTATCTTAATCATTTCTATCATGTAATGCGAAATATTTTTTATAATCTTATGGTCATCGCTTTTAAATAAATTAATTAAATAGCTTTGCTCGTTTACGCTACCTATCGGAGGAAGGTAGTGTAGTCTAATCGGCGTATAAAAAGGGCACTTACAGAATATGTGCAGAAGATCTTCTTTTTCATGAAGGTTACATAGGGAACAGTATTGCTGTGAATCAATAATCGTGGTTTGTGTTTTCGTTGTAAATTTCAGAATATGATTAGAGGATAGCCTAATTTGCGCTAAGATACATTTGGACTAAAATGGAAGGTTGAGTAAGAGGTATTTTTCAATTTGAAGAGTTAAGCAGGATTTGAAGTAAGTATTGAATTTGGCGATTTCTAAGCGTTCAATATCCTGTTCATGTAAGAAGTTCGAATATAATTCAATAAATTCTGGAATTTGGCCTTCAAAGGAGTCTGTATTTAGATTTTCCCAGTCAATAAGAATACGTGCATGTACAAGTAACGAATTAATCTGAGCTACCCAATTATATTTTAAATCCTTAGTGTGCCTGTTCGAAATGAAACGTCGTAAATAGATCTTAGGGATCCTGTCATCAGCCATTTTTAACATTTTCAGCAACCAATTTAATGACATTCTTTAAACTAAGGCTGCTACATGCGTGAGGCCGAATTCCAACCTAATTGCAAAGTCAGGCGTACCTCTTGGTAGATGCAACAGGGCTTTGTAAAATTGAGTTTGGATTTTTTCTACTTTTTCTATATATTACGGGCCCCAGACTTGTGCTGCGTAGAGCAACACGTTTAAGCTTAACGATCGGAAAATTTTTACTAATGCTGCCAAATCGTGACATTTTGTTCTGGCAATGATTCTCAAGACAGAGGCGTTTGCAATTTTTGCCCTACTTATTGCTGAGTCGGAAGCTTTTGCGAAAAGTGCTGTTCTACTGAAGGATAGACCCAGATAGTTAAAATAACTAACAATTTCTAAGGGGTTACCTGCGTAACTTATCTTCGTAATTCTATTAGCAATCCTACCCCGCTTGAAAATCACTACCTTTGTTTTGTCTATATTAACCGTAATCTTGTTCAGAGAGCAGTACTGTTTCAATGCAAGCAGTTTCCTGTTTGCATCCACCAGGGTATCCGCCAGAATGATTATATCATCCGCATACAACAAAATCAGAATATTTACATTCCCCAGGATTCTAAGTCCCAACAAACCCCTCTCCCTGAAGAAAAGTTCAATATCTGACATAAGATAATCAAATAATGCAGGACTTAAAATTTTCCCCTGCAGCAAGCCCTCCGTAACAGAAATAAATTTAGTATACTCCTTATCAACTTTAACTGATAAGGCTGCTTTATCATACAGGTTTTTAATTATCCTGATGAGTTTACCACTAACCCCCATACGATACAATTTTTCCCATAATAGGGCATGATTAACCGAAAGAAACGCTTGTTTGAAGTCGACGAAAAACCATAAAAATTATTTAAATGCTCTAGAACATTAATAAATATATCATGCGGCTGCCAAGTTTCAACAAGCCCAATTATGAACAGATTAAGTACATTAAGATTACCTTTTAAGAAATTCGCAATCCCATGACAATTCCAAAAAAACTTTGATGATTAGAGGTATAGTAATCGCTTTGTAGCGATTTCGTAGAATCTAGGAGGTCTGAGTGCGTTGGGTCAACTTTTTTTCCTTTTGAAAAAATTTGTCCAACGAACCTGGCCCTGGTGAGATTTTCCTTTTTGATTGTGATTTAGTATTAAGTTTCGGCGAATTCCATATCTCCGGTGTATCCGTCTGACTTTTCCCGACCTCCAACTCATTATCTTGAACATCTAAGACATCGATTGCATCGTATCTCCTTCCATCAATAATTATTTTATTTTTATTTTTAGCCTTGCTACCTTTTTTTCTAGCTTCTTTGAGGTAAGGAAGAAGGATTTTGCGATCCTCCTGGACTCGTTTACAGAAGTCCTCGGAGACAGAAATAGAGGAGTCACTCAGTTTTCTAAGGTTTTTTAGGATTTCGTATTTGAGTTTAAGTGAGTAACATTGAATAAGAATTGGCCTGGGTTTCCGTGGATTGAATTTACCCAGTCTTTTGGATTCTTCGAGATCAAGTTTGGATGCTGGGATCCCCAGTTTGTTATTAATTAGTTCCAGGATGCATTTCTCCGTGTCTTCTTCCTGGTCATCCGGAATACCAAAAAACAAGAGGTTATTTGTTTCAGAATCCTCTCCAACTGTTCAATTTTAATGTCCTGCTGTTCTACTTTTGCCTGTAGTTTATTCTGGTTCATTATCGGACGTTTGTTTTCGAGCGTCAGCTGATCGAATTTGTTGTGCAGGTCATTCATTGAAGCCTCCATGTTGGAAAGCCGCACCATCAGCTATTCAAACTGCGTAGCCGATAACGAAGTTTCCGACATTTTTGCTTACTAAACTAAATCTTGATTCGAAAGTTAACCTCCAAATTGAATACGGCCGAATCTTTTGATCTTTAATCTAGAATGTAGAAGATTTTCCTGAATCTCCACAATGTCAAACACGGCACAACAGCTCCCACAATATCTTGCCTTCAACTAAATATTCCCGGTAAACCGATTATCACGATTAAACATACAAATAAGCGGAGCAATTCAGCTCGTGTCAACTCGGTACGCTTGACGTCACCGTCCCCCAAGGAAGCAGTGCGTAAATGGCGAATGGAGAATAATGGTGACATTTTAGACAAAGTAAATTTTTCTGGTGTACTTCGTACTGTTTTGATGTCCCTCGACACCCAGAAAATTTTTGAAAATGAATAGACTCTCAGATTTTAGAGCAGTTCCGAAGTCATGATTCATGCGAATGGACTGGTTCGACAGAGCTCAAGCAATTCTACACTTTCTGGCTCAAATGTAAAGGAGATCAAAGCAATGTGTCAAGTGCATGTAGTTCAAGCGAAGCTAATTCTACAAGTGAACAGCTTCCAGCTACGGGCACTGAAGTTCTCATAGAAATTGCTCCGGAGCTCTTGACGAATAGCAGTTCTCTGGTCGATGAGCTATGTTCGGATGGAAACCTGTTAATCGCTGGTGCTGATGATCAATTCGTAGCAATCACTGACAGTGGAAAAGTGAATACGACTGACATTGCTTTAAAATGTAATTCTACTAGTATCAGTATGACCGATGGCTCTAACATGCATTTTGAAAATGAAAGCTTTGATAAAATTGTTGAAGATGAGACTAAAATGCATTTAGATGAAAATATTTATGTCGCTGAAACTATTGACAATGATTGTATTGGAAAAACTTGTGAGGCTGAGAAGACATGTTCGACAATGGTAAGTCATATGTATTACGAATACAACTTTAACTTTGTGACTTGAATTATTGTTTTCATAGAATAATTTTGAAATGCAAAAAAAAATGCAAAATAAAAAACATTAAACAAAAATATTTCAGGATTCTACTGAAAAACATGTTGTTCATCAAACTGAAAGTTTTTCTAATAGCGTAATGACTTCCTCAACAGACATGATCCCTTTGGTGAAAAATGTTGATGTAGACTGCAGAAGGAGTACTTTTGAAGCTACGATGGCATCTTATGAGGCCCAATCGAGTTGAAAAATGTGTAATAAAAATATTTTTTTTATTTATAGGTGTCTACTATAAAAATGTTGATAATAGAAAAACTGTGAGTTTTTTAGAATCTATGTTGAGTTTTAAAACTAAATTGATCCCTCCAGCCAAAAATATTGATGTGCTAGAGAAGCCATGTACTTTCAAAACTCCAAAGCTTTCTTCGACAAAAGTAAGTGACACGTAATGAATATATCTTTTAAATTTACTATTTTTTTAGTTATCTTGTTTACAAAATTACTGGGAACTTCAATTTTTTTCTTTAAATTTTTGAGATTTTAAAGGAAGTGTAAAAAGTTATTTTTTGCCATAAAAAATAATTTTCAGTAAATGATTTTAAAAAATGATTTTAAAATTTTTTGTATTAAAAGATTTAATAATTTAAAATAAATATTAATTATTCTTTTTTACAAAAATATTTTTTTGTATCATGAATTAAATTTGGATGAAAATTTTAACAGGTTGATACTGAAAGTGGCTGCAATCAACCTTTAGATTTATGTATAGCTAATAAGTCTACCTATAAAAATAAGCATAACTTAAACCAAATATGTACAAGCGACAATGAGAATTCCCCTGAGAAACGTGTTGAAAGCACGAAATTGACTTCTAAATTGAGAGAAAAATCAAGTTTGAAAGGATGAACTTTCTTGCTTTTGGAGCTTCTAATTTTTTTTTAAAGCAAGAAATCTATTTACGAGATAAAAGCACCTAGTCCAACCTTTAAACCAGGCCCGTCCAAGTAGGAGTTTAGAACCGTGAAAGTCTTGCTTTCGGACGGTGAGCTATTTCATGCTTCTGCCCTGTGCTACTCATGCCTCTAAAACAGCGGTCGGCAACAGTGCTGCCATTCCGGGAACTTTTGTCACGCTTATTATTATTATTATTATTATTATTTATCAGCATTTGGAACTCGAAAGTTCATTGCCTCATCTACCCGAGACCGCC
>JBAGKK010503770.1:0-14562 GCA_037177015.1 Euceroptres primus | reverse complement strand
TCTCTAGCATGTTAGTATTGCAATTTGAACTGCATCATATATTTAAAAAAAGTGCCCAAGGCCAATATTATAAAAAAGTTTTTACCAGTCCTGCCACATTTCAAGTATGTAAATCTGTAGGGAAAGACACTTAATTACAAAAAAGGTATGCCTAACTGAAATTTTTGTGTACTTTTTCTGTATGGACTAATAAAGTAGGCCACCATATGTGCTGTAATCCTCTAAGTACGTCAAAAATTTTATAGGAACATCGAATAAACATCGGGGGACATACAAATTGAAATCTATTTGAAAACCGCCTTTATTTTACGTACTCTTCTAAGGTTTAGAAAAATACAAAAAGATTGTTTTTCCTCCCCCCCCCCACAATAGAAAGTTGGTAATTAGGGGTGACAAAAGTTTCCAACCTGCTGTACTCGGAAGGCCTTCACTTCAAGATGCCCCCAACACACGACCCTCTATAGGGAAGGGAGGGGGTCAAAATAAGTCCCTCAAATGATACTTATACTTATTCCTAAGTTGATTAATATTCAAAATTTAACTCAAAAAATATCCAGTACACTCTCACAGAATGTTCACTTCACAAAGCGTCTCTTCCTTCCACTAGGTACAATTTCACAAATAGCCTCGTGTTTCATGCGAGTTGCGCTTGCGCGAGATGAAATTCCAACAAGCCGCCAATGCGTGCAGGAGATTTTACCCGTCAAGCCGTAGGGGCGTGGCTCACGGAAGCGGGCGCTTTGTGAGTAATGCAGTTTCGAGCACCAGGCGCTTTGTCAGAGTATACTATAGTCAGATGAATTTTAAGTTTTACAAAAAATTGTTATTCATGTGACAGTGCAACCTCTCAATATCTGGTGCCCGGTATTGCAAAATTGTCACGAGATATCTGGTGCCGTCCCGCTAGGAAACAAACGAACGCGCTCGGAAACGCCCAAAGTCATCTTTCTTCTTCTTCTTTCTTGTTTACGTGAGAGAGAAAGATCTTTTTCTATATATTTCGCAATTCTGAACTATCGCGTAATATCTGGATTTTTCTTTGAAAAGATATTGATGGGATTGATTTTCCGTTACAATTGGATATAATTTTATTAAGAATTCCGGAGAGTTTTTTTTAACGATGTTTACATTCTGAGAGACGAAATCGAATTAAATATGACGAATTCATCGTCCCCCTGGCAACATAAGAGGGCAATAAGCAGGGCATGAACACATCCAGACTCGCAGAACTGAGAGCGCAGACGTGGGGTGTTTCGTTTGGATTTATATTTTCCCTGATAAAAGGTCATTACCCAACTTTTAATTTGTCAAAGTAGTTCGATGAATTTTCTGAACAGTACCAAAGTCTAGGGCTTAATGTCTCTGTTTAAAATATTTCATTTGACTAGGAATTTACATATCTCAAAGAGTCATCCCATGCAATGACAAACCATATAATCAATATAAAAGAGGACTCAAACATGAACTGCAAATTGCCTAACCTTAACTTTCCGGTTTTTAGAGAGGTACGCTGACGAGAAAAGAGGTAGAAAGGAAACGAAAAGAGAGTCAACCTATCCAACCACTCATTCACTTTTCTTCCCTCCATCTCCGTCATTCTCACAGTAAAAAATGGGTACCGACATGTTTCGAGGCCAATTGATACCTCCTCATCAGGGTGAATATGAGGATGTTACAGGTTAAAAAAAGTATGCTGTGTAAAACAATGTGCATTTTTTCTATCTTTATAGCAAAGTTCTTTTTTACAAAAATTTTATAAAACTATCAAACATTTTGTTATATTTTGCCAGATCTTTTTTTAAATTAATTATATTGTTCCCTTCCCTCCTTATGAAAGCATCTTAGTGAATTCCCTCTTTCTCTGATGTATTTCGTGATACAAAATCTTAACATCTTCCCAATTGAAATCATGACCATGTGTTAGTGCATGTTTGAACAAAACATTATGATACTTCGCATTCCCGAATAAATTGCTCTGATGTTCATTTCTACTAGTTTTTAACGCCCTTTATTCGTCTAGTTTGTTATGTATATAAAAAACAGAGTCTCTCTAATATATATTTAAAAATTTTTATTTAGAAAAATAAAATTTAAATTTAATTAAATATAAAATATAAAAATAGTTTATTAATACTTTTTTTATTAATATAATGGTATAATGCAGCGAATTGCCGGCGGCAATAATTTGATTGTTATGAGATTAAGGCCAGTTACAAAAATTAAAATTATTAACATATTGATCAATTCAATTTTTATTATTTGAATCCGTTTCATTATATAATTAGAAAAATATTAAAAGAAAGTTGATGAAAATCAGTTAATATTTTGAGTTGATCCAGCCTGTTAAAATTCGATTTAGTAACTACTTAAAGAATTTTATTTTCTCTCAACTAGCTCTAATTTTTTTACAATTGACAGGTCGCGCGAAGCAAGAGACCGCCCGCACGAGTAAAAAAAAATATTGCTCGGCGTTATAAGAAAAAGAACAATGCTTTCTGTGAATAAAGGGTAAACCTTCTTTAGAGTGTAGAGCTTAGACTAGAGTTTCAGACAACGGGATTTTCATTGTTATGGTCGACGTAGGCACATCTGGCAATAGAGAATCAAGGGCAAAGACAAGGACAAGAAAGATCCTTGATTTTCAAGGACCTAGGATATCAAGGACCTTGAAGGACAAGGATATTCAAGGATTTAATAAGGCCTCGTCGTTATTTTCCTTGTTCCTCGACATTCCTAGCTCGACGGCATTACTAATTCTAAGTGAAATAAATGGTTTGGTCCTTTAGCTTAGCAGTTTCGAGGGAAATACCGTTCATTTTTTTTCTTGGAAGAGAGTAAATTTTATAATAATCGTTTTCGTTTGCAATTTGCAGTTCATGGCTGAGTCCTCTTTTGCATTGATTATATGTTTTGTCATTATGGAATGACTCTTTAATTCCTAGTCAAATGAAACATATATTATAATTTTTAATAATTGTTCTTGATTGAAAATTCACTTTTTCGAAAGGTATATATTTTTTTTAAAAAAAGTATTTTTTCATAAAAAGTTATTCATTTTTATTTATATTTATAAATGCTCATAAAGAGAAATAAATATGAATAATTTTCTTACAAAAAAATACTTTTTTCCAAAAAAAAGCCTCGGAAAAAGTGAATTTTCACTTGAAAATAATTACTAAAAAATATAATATATGCATAGTTCAAATAAATTTTACAAACAAAAATTTAAAAATAAACATAATTATTGAATAAAAAACAAAAAAAAAGTAGAAAAATTGCAGGCAGCGAGAGTCGAGCCCGCAACCCCTCGCCTATGAGCCGAGCACGCTACCATCTGAGCTACCTGGGCACTTGAAGGACCTTCTCGTCCCAGCAATTTTTCAAAACCGTTTTTCTCGAAATTGGCCAAAAAGCGCATCGAACTACTTTGATAAATTAAAAGTGGGGTAATGACCTGTCATCAGGGAAAATATAACTCCAAAAAAAGCCCACATCTTGCCTCCCCTTGCAAAATAGGTTGTCGCCACAAATATAAGAAAGTTTACGACCCTAAAGTTAGCTATGCACATAAATTTCAAACTTGTGTAATTAATTGAAACAAAACTAAAAGTCGCAGAGTGAAACCGAAGGTATCGCTTAGTTGCTCTCAGAAATATCTCTAAGTGTTTTTTCAATCAGGTAGAAAAAATAATTTTTCAAACAATTGCATTATTTGTAAAGTTTCACAATTTTTTAAATAACAATGGAAGACAATGTTTACTTCATTAATAGAGTTCTGCATACTTTAAGCTTTCTGTTATGAGCATAAATTTTCCAAAACAAGCAAAAGTTCATTTAAACATTGTTTTTATCTCCTCCCCGCTGATCTCGTACCAGCAAGAGATCCAGCTATAGATTTCGGATTTGTATAATTAATTCAAGCAAAACTAAAGGTCTCACAGCAAAACCAAAGGTATCGTAGAGTTACTCTCAGCAATACTTCCAGGTTTTTTTTCAATCAGGTAGAAAAAATAATTTTTAAAACAATTCTATTATTTATAAAGTTTCACAATGTTTTTTAATAACAACGGTAAGCAATGTTCACTTCATTTATGGGGCAAAATTTGCCAACTGTCCCCGCCTAAAATTTTGTTGTGACCTATCTTATTGAAACTCTACGGGATTGTAACGCTAGTGAACCTCTTTAAATTCTGTAAAGGGGGTGCACATAGTGTAACGGGTTGTCAAGATACAGGGGCCCAAATTTTCGACGACTCACCCCGACCGATAACTTTCAATTGTATATAATTCCTAATACAGTTATTTAATTTTACTTTTTTTATGTGGGTTTTGGAAAGTTCTTTTGACGAGATTTACAACAAAAATAACTATTTGACAATAAAAAAATTGTTTCACCTTGTTTGGGCGACTAAGAACCATTCATAATAGAGAAATGAATTCTCTGAACAGTACCAAAGTCTGGGACTTAATGTCTCTGTTCCCTCTTGTCTCGTTTGAGTGCGTTGTCTCTAAAAAGCCGGGAACTTAAGGTTGGGAGATTTGCATGTCGTGTCGGAATCATTGTTTGTATTGATTTTGTCAATTCATGAAATGATTTTTTGAGATATGTGAATGTCTGGTCTGATGAAATATTTCAGCTTGATTTTTTATTTAAAAAAAAAACATTTTTGAATTTTTCGCAAAATGCGGCACTTTTGATTTTTTAAAGTGAGCTAGAAAAAGAGCTTAATTTTTTCTCTGGAAGAAAATCCCAAAACGAAAATGGAATGAAAAGTATTGGTTGAGTAGTAGAAGGTCATAAGAGCGCGGGTGCCCCGCGCCAACTAACCGCAGTGCTACCAGGACTGTTGTAGTATCTCAGTGATACTAATACTTGAGAAAAATGATTTTCTGTTTACTTGTAACGAAAATTTTATTTAATTCTCAATTTTTAATAGTTGGAGAACGATTTAGATATCTTAAAAATGACATTTTCAAACCGGTTTCATTGTAGGAAAACGATAGTTAATAATAAAATAATAAACGATTGTGGTGGATAATTCTGCTTGCCTGTTACATTTCGAGGTACTTTTTAGCGAGTCCCTTTGCCTCGCATGGTTTGGGGTGATTTTTGGTGTTAATCTTCTTGCCTCTAACAATTTGGGGTGCTTTTTGATGTGAATCTCCTTGCCTTTCACATTTCGGAATGCTTTTTGATGTGAGTATCCTTGCCTCTCACGTATAGGGTGCTTTTTGATGTGGTCTCCTTGCCCCTTACAGTGATATTTAAAAAATTATTTCTATTATTGAATTGCACGTTCTCTTTGCCCTTCTCTTCGCGATCCTTCTCCGCGGGAAAATGTCATTTCGTGGAGATGATGAATACTTCTTTAAAATCAGAGTCGATTCCGGAGATGGTACAAAGGAATAGTATTTTTGAATGCCCGGTACAGTTTTTGCAGAATCGAATCGAGTTTTAAGGTTTTCAGCAGTAGCGTCATGATTTTCTTTGGAGATGAAAAAGAAAAACTTGCCTGAAACATGGGTTTAACAGGGCAGCTACCTACAAGAATTCTCTTGTAGCCGCTCGTGAAAGAATTCTGAATTGTTTATTTTATAAATCAGTCTGTCGTCGATTTTTCTCGACGAAAAATTTTCATAACATAGTAAATCGTGGGATATTATTTTAATTTGCAACGTTATTATTTTCATCTGAAGTGGATCATTTATTCTATTGTCACAGTCTTTTGTTTTGTGATTTCTTATTTTGCTTCAGATTAAAATGATACATTGGCATTTTCTGCGAAACAATTTTACACAACTATGCCAAATTATTATATAAATTTTTTAAAATTTGCGGATAATATCTAGTACACGGAAGGTTAAAAAAATATTTTTTTTTCGTCCAATGTGTTTTTTTTCAGATAAAAATTCATTAGTTAATAAAAATCTGTAAAATCGTACATTTTCATATCGAAAGCATGAAAACATGGACAGAAACGTTAAATAAGTTCATCGTCTTTTGTTATCAGCTTTTTCCTGTTATTTTGACATTTTTAAAAATATTTTTAATTGTTGCTTAAACAATAAGTAACAGATGAAGCTAAAGCTGCTATGACGAAAATTTTCCAAATTAGGCTCAAATTATTAAGAAAGCATAAAACTTCGTGTATGCGTTCTTCGTAACCCAAAAATATTTTTAGGAACGGGTGTCAACAAATTTGTCAATATTTTTTTTTAAGAAAAAAATCGGTGCTTTTTTCGGAAAAATTTGTTTTTTTTTTACCTGAAAATCAGGTATTTTTCAAAATAATGAAGACAGGTAATTAACTCTTTCCCTTTGATTGTTGTGATTGATTTAAGAGGTATTCTAAATCTATGCAGGAATTTGAAAAAACTATAAAATTAACAAAATGGCGGCCGCTTTTCTGAAAATTTGAGTTTTTTTTCAAAAATATGTGAGATACAGGAAGAAGTCCAAAGTCAAAGTTATTTGCCTTGAAAAGTTCTGCAAAAAAATCTTCTGGAATTTTTTGATATTTTAGACCGTTTTTGTGTATCTTCAAAAATATATTTTTGTTCTCGAAATTTTTATATTAACCGATTTCAAAATTTGTTCTATATCTTTGAGATGTGATACAACAACTTTGTTTTTTGTTCGGCTCTTATGATTCGATAAATTTCAGCATTTTACTTCGACCTGTTCTCTAATATTTGAAACTGTTAACTATTAATAGGGAAGTGTTTCTTACATTAATGGTAATAAATTGTCTTGTAACTACTATTTCGTTTCACTAATTGTAATAAACAATCCAAACTCTACTTTTACCTTTCTAGAAATTCAAAATTAAAGATAATAGTCTCAAATTTTAACCTTTCTTCGATATTTTTTTTGATGAAGATTTATCTCATTTGGAGAGAATGACAAATTATTTCAGTTATACGTTCAATATACATTTATTTAGTCAAAAAAACAACTTAAAATAAACCAACGTTTCTACTCGTCTTTGGGTCTTTCTCAAGGTAAAATCACAACTGAATGTGACTGTTGTAATTTTTATTTTTAACAATATCATAATGATTTAAAAACTGTTGGACGGGTAGTCCCCTCTTTCTTTTTCTTGTAAAAAAGGACGACTACATATAACGAAAAAAGAATTCGTACAATTACCGATTATAATTGTTTGTGTTTCGTGTCAAGGACGATGTGTCAGGTAATGATTTTCAATTCGTATCGTTATTTTATTCAGTTTTAAGTTTATTATCAGATCTGTTAAATTAGATAGTTGAATTGTTATCAAAAATATTGGTTTTCAGATTTAGTTGTAATTTTACCTTGAGAAAGACTCAAAGACGGATAGAAACGTCGGTTCATTTTAAGTTATTTTATAACTAAATAAACGAATATTGAACGTATGACCGAAATAATTTGTCATTCTCTCTAAATGAAACAAATCTTCATCTTCTACCGTCTTATACATAAATATTTGAAACTGCGAACTAGGACTATTCATTGCATTTAAATGAGTATGCTATTATTTCAGTCGTAAGCTTCATAACTGCGGATGAAATAATTTTACGCAGAAATCGCATTAAAGCTCTTCCTTTGACTTAAAGCGAATTATTGAATTGCTATATATTGATTACTCGTTTATTTGTAAAAGTTTCAGTTTATATTTTTAAAATCAGTGGTTAAATACTAGTCATTTGAATAAAATTGTTTTTGAATTAGATTGCTTCAATAATAATACACCTACGAATTATACAAACTATCAGCATTAAATTTCACACCTGTTAACGCATTTCGTCGAAATCATGCAAACGTGTAGTACCGCAGCTAATTAGATAATCATTCGCAAATATAAAAATGGTGATTTACTATAATTAGTGATGTAAGTTCCGTTGCTTGAAACTCTAATGTATGTGTTTTTATTGAGGAACTTTCCTGGAAATAAAAGTGCACCGACGCATTGCATAAACAGAAATCAATTCGACAAGTGAATAATATATGTATAAAATTAGTCAGATAATAAGCAATAGTTCGTAATAAATTACAGGAAGTCAGAACATTTGATTAGCATTGAACACATTCATTTTACAGAAATATTTATTTTTGTTATGATGTGTAACATTGTTAATGATTCTGTTTCTCTGAAAAAACTTCATTATGTTGCCTGGCAGCAAAATCTGATCTATAATTAAATTTCGATTTCACATCGAGTATAAATTAAAGTTTTTTTGCAAGATTCGGCTTCAAATTAAATTACGCCATTGTCTTATTTATAAAAAGGAATATACAGTCTACCCTCATACCAACAAATATTTGAAGACATGAAAATGACAACTCGGTAAAGACCATTCGAAGGTGGCCCCTAAATTAGGTTATTTTAACTATTACTTGAGGGAGGGGGGGAACTTCAAAAGGTCTTTAACGAGTTGTCATTCTCATGTCATCATTTGAATCAAACTGAGCATTTTATATTGACTTTTATAATCACTATTAAAGGTAATTTTTTTTATGAAGTTGCTGCTCCTGATAATAATTACAGGAGTGACTTTCTTATATGCTTTATCTAAGAAAAGAAAATAATAAAGTCTTAAAATTTTGGAAATATGTGTTTACAATTTTAAGGATTCGTCTTTTCAAGTCACAACGGTTGTATTTGGAGACTCTTTGTAAATTATCCAGGTCACCCGCGATAAAAACTTATTGATACTCAAAAGTTAAATAATAATAATAGAGGGTAGGGGCCAATCTAAACCATTGCGCGCATTTTCTTATGAGAGGAATAAGTATTATTTTTTAAAAATTACATGAGTACAGAATTTAAAATCGACTGTAACAATCATGGTACTCTTTGAAATATAATTAAAAGTTTTTGAAAAGTTTATATGTAAATACCTTCTCACGGTAGTTCTTCAGGTTTCTGTGATTGTGCTTATGGAATAAACTCTTAATTGCTATCTTGTATCAGAAAATTATAAATCGTCACAGTCGACCGTAACGGTTAAATTAAAAAATTAAAATTTGTTCAATGTGAACTTGTTGATTTACATGTCTCGAGTGAAGTCACTTAAGGAAACTGTATTTTTGGTTACTTAAAAGAATTTATTCCAATGATTATCCACGCAAGAGGATATTTTTCCACTAATGAATATTTTTAGCAATAAATTGGTTCCGAAAAAAGAAAGCCTGAGGGAAAAAAGACGAAAAAATTACGCTAATTAAATGGAAGTTAAAAGTTAAAGTTGAAGTTGTGTAGTGGGCGAGGAGGCTTCAGGAGCTTCCTGGCATCCTCTGATGGCGCTCAGGCATTAATGCCTATTGTTCCATACCCTTGTTTCTTTTCAAAGCAACAAACTGAACCCCAAGCACCCTTACCGAGTTGGAACTCGGTGTTTTTTGGTTATTTCCAACGTTCTTGAAATATATCTCTCAGGTGTCAGGCGTGTGCCATGGCAGCTTAACCGATGCGCACCTCTTTGCAAAGCCAAGTGAGCATCTGCCAGCATGACATCCGACAGCCTCCTAGACAAGCATGGGGGTGATGCTAGGATAGGGATTTCTGGTAACAGACGTCATAGCTAGCAGGAAAAAGTGGCAGTAAATTTGCACCAATCGGTATCGAGGTGTCGTTTGAACAGTCGAGTGGCCCCGAAATAGCCCGAAAAGCCATTCGTGTAGTTCGTGTCGTCATTTCTAACTAATAACAATAACATAACCGGCATATTTTCTTTGTACATATTTTGTTTTCCCCCTCTTAAGAAAAATAAAATTTTAATTAGGTCGAGGGGCTATTCACTCTCGAATCGCACAGAGTATGTCTTCCTTACTCTTTCGACTCCGCACCGTTCATCTTTGTGACGTTAATGCTGGTTATTGCACGAGTCAGTGCGAAATAAGGAGAAATAAGGTAAATCAAGAGTAAATAAGGCGCTCTAAGGCACTCGTCTGATTCGAGAGTGAACAGCCCCTCGAATTAAGTCTATATTAAATAGTTTATTTAAGAGTGCCAAGATCACAGGATCGATATATAGAGGAACGAATGCGACGATGAACGCGACGTAAGTACGAAATATAAATACAAAGTTACTGACACATGCGGAACATAACCTTACTTTGTCGGCATAAAACCTTACCTTACGAAATTTTTTATTTTTGAAATACAATTTTTTGTTTCCATCGAAGTACTATCTATTTATTACAATGCTTATTTAACTTAAAACGCAGCCGAATGTGCAAGAAAAACTCATGAAGAATCAATTTTTGATATTTGAGAATGAAACATGTAAATTGAAAGTACAAATTATTATAATAAAAAAAATTATTGACGAAGGTCAGAATTTTCAGTGTTTTTTGAAATTTTTTTTCAGGACCACCTGTCCTTCTTGGATTAGAAATTTGGAAATCGCCAAAAGGCAAGGCCGATAAGGCAAATCAAATGGCTTCTACTTATCATTTTTCGTTTGATTGTTGTAATGTTCAACTGAAGTGCTGGACAGGACGTGCAATGGAAGGCTGTCTAGGACGTGCAATAGAATGCTGTCTTAGATAAGAATAAGGAAATTTAGGATATAATTGCAGTAATGCGTACTATAATCCCACATACGATATAACTTACATAAATAGAAATTTTTTTGAATTTCCTACATCAGTTTCTAAATTTCTATATTAAAACTATGGAAAACCGTATGCAACATAAGCGAAGATATTAATATATCCAAAATCTACGTATGTGAAGATCATTTTTCTGATGGAGATTACACACACCCAAGGAATAAAACTTTAATATGGAGTGGAGTACCACACAACGTAGATCCGCCTGAAAACAATACATCGTATGAAATTGAAGCAACTTCTGCTAACCTGAGTACTGAACTCCTTACTGAAGATTCTGGAATTGAAGTGGGCATTAGTTTTGAAGATACTTCGAATACAACCTCTTCGAATACTGAGAATATAGAAAACCCACATTCCGATTATTTTTGTCAGAACGAATTTACTTTTTCAGGAATATCAGACGAATACGAATTACTAGAAATAAAGCAGATTTTGGCTGCAGAACCGGGAACAACAGAGGATCAGTCAACAATTTCTTGTCAACTTGTTGGCCTTGTCAACCTTCTGCTACAAGATGAAGAACTGATGACAAGATATTTGCACTGTCTATTTACAAGCGCAGTCCTTGTTTATACAGAAGCTTAGTATCCCATTTCCAGTTACCATCTCCAATATTATTAAAGGGCATGCTATCGAAAATGACGTTGAATACAGGTATTAATGAAAATATTAAAAATCAATTAAAGCAGAAAGTGCAGAAAATATCTAAACTAGACCGAAAAGTCTAGGCATCTGCAAATCTTGGAAATT
This sequence comes from Euceroptres primus, assembly GCA_037177015.1. Classification (NCBI taxonomy): domain Eukaryota; kingdom Metazoa; phylum Arthropoda; class Insecta; order Hymenoptera; family Figitidae; genus Euceroptres; species Euceroptres primus. The sequence continues at coordinate 3,212 of JBAGKK010503770.1, read as the reverse complement.
TGTTTTCTCGTATTACTTGACTTCTGATACAGTATCCAGTATAAAATTGAAGGAAATAATAAAACACCTAATTGCAAGATTAGAGAATATTGGTTTAACTGTTGTAGCTACAGTGTGTGATCAGGCTCCAACAAATCAAGAGGCTTTTTGTCTTCTACACGAGGAGTCTGTAGGGAAGGGAGAAGTATCAGTATCTGAAACCTATCTTTTCAGCGTAAATGGGAAGAAAATTGCAATTATTTTTGACGTTCCACACCTTCTGAAGTGTACTCGTAATGCATTAATTCGTTGTAAAATTCGTTTTGCAGAAAACAAGTATGCAAAAATGGAACATATTAAATTTGTTTTTAATGCAGATCAGAAGAAACGTTGGAGATCTCTGCGCAAATTAAAACCGGATCATTTCAAGTTTTCGCATTCTGCGACGAAGATGAAAAAGTTTCCATAGCTTCAGCTCAATTGAGTATGACGATCGCCTCGGAAATAGAGACCTATGTTGCTGCTGGAAAACTGCCTGCTGAAGCTATTCACAGTGCCGAATTTGTAGAAGAAATAGATTCGTTATTCGATTCGCTAAATGCATCTTGCTGAAAGAAAAAGGCGGGAAACCGTACGGACAATCCCTCTCAGATTGAACTCCTCATTTACAACTATCGTCGAAATTACTCAGTAAAATGAAGACATTGAAATTTATTGAACTGAAAAGCGACAAGGATGTAACGCATGATTATCAGTTCGTAAAAGGTTGGCAAACTATCTTGAATTTCATGATTTTCCTGTGGGAAGAATTTTAAAAAATGGGCTTCAGTTTCTTACACACAAGAAATTTAAATCAGGATCCCTTGGAAAATTTATTCTGTTGCATTAGACAGCATGGTGCTTGTAACGTACACCCTGCATGTCATTAGTTCATTGGCGCATTAAAAACGGTTATATTAAACAATCGTTCTCTACCTGTCCAAACTAAAGGAAATTGCGAAGTCGATGATTGCATAGCACTTGATAATTTAAACGAACTTTTCGAAGGGACAAAAGATTCTGAAACTGCTGGTGACTCTATTTTTCCTTCCGAAGATTTTATTGATGAACATGAATTGCAATTGAACACGACCTGTAATGAAAATAAACTTTCAGAAACTGCCTCGAAGGAGACAGACGATCTTGATATGACAATTGATATCAAATTTCACAACGTTGTAACAAATTTTTTTAAAAAAATTAAGATCCCTACATGTAATAATTGCAAAGGAAACCTTTTTTCTAATGAAATATCGTTATCTGACCGCCTAGTCTAGTGGATTTCCAAGAGTCTGATACCATGTCGATGCATGCAAGTGAAAAGGTTTTAAGACTAATCAACAATGTAGATCAATTTCTCACTGAATATCTAGACAATAATGGGCACTTATACCCACCAGAAGATTTGTTCAAGTTTCACTTAGAAAAACTAAAAAAAATTCCTACTGTCAAAAACATTCTTACGAAAAAGTAAATGTTAATGAATCTATACTACTTATTATATAGAGATATGTTCAAGATCATAGAAAAAAAAGAACGAAACTGAAAAAGAAAAACAAGAGCAAAAAGCTGCTGTCACAGTTGAATCGTTAAAAAAAACCAAATTAATTAAATCAATAAAACCAAAGTTACGAAAAAATCAGTTAAGCAAAGAAAAAACTGAATCCAAAAAAATAGTGAGCCAAAAGCATGAGAATGAGATAAAAAATTTAGAGCATCTAAAATCTAATTTATATATGTAATTCTGTTATAAACATTGTGTTCTACATTTACTATTATTATACTATAAACGATATCTTCCAATATCATTACAAGTTTGTTAAAGTATCATTGAAATTTATGTATGCTTAAGTTACTACACTAGGCCGGAAAATGAAAAATTCATAGATCAAATTCTATTACATTTTATCTTCAAATATTAATATAACTCTTTTATTGCTTATCTTATTTGAATAAACTAATCACTTCTATTTTTTAATTAATACCATAGGTATTTTCTGTAAGAATTTGACCTGAAGATTTTTTTTTTTTCAACCCAAGAAACTAGTCGTGTTCAAATATTTTAGTATTAAGAATACATCACTTAGCACTTAATCTTTTAAAAGATATTACAGATAGTTACACGAATTAAAAAAATGTTATCTGAAAGTAGAAAAAAAAGCTTTATATCCTTACTTATATATTTCTTATTTTTGTCAAATGATCTTTATTTCACGAATTACAAACAGGGTATAAAAAATATTCAACTGTCCTATTTTTAAACAAACAAAGATATCGCGTTCAAACTGAAAAGAATGATAGAAAATCTGATGAACTACATCTTTTACATGTGATTTCTTCCAAATTTTGAAAAAAAAATTAGTTTAAAAAATTTTTTTAATACTTTTAAAAAATGACACATAACAGATGTGTCCATTAATATTTTCTATCATTCTGTTAAGTTTCAAATTGATATCTTTGTTTGTTTAAAAATAGGACAGCCGAATATGTTTTATATCCAGTAGGCAATTCGTGACATCATAACGTATAACAAATGTTCCTATATAGTTTTATAAGTTTGCATATTCAAAAAAGGCTGTACGAAAATAGTCAAAAATGCTTTGCTGCATGTATTATATGTATTAGTTACTAATCATCGTGACGCATAATTTATTACTTTCGTTATCATTAACAACAAATTGTTATATATTACTCTACTAAGTTTTTTCGCCGTTACAGTACCATTGTATGGAGTTTTAAAAAAAATTTCTTTCATTATTCAGTACTTGTTTAAATGTAATTTAATTTGTGTTTTTATAAAAAAATTATTCTTCTGATTTTATGCACTTTTGATTTTTACACACATTAGAAAATATTTCCTTTACTAACTTACAAAAAAAAACAGAAGAAGAGTAGAAATGGTAATAATAATATTTCAAATTTTGACGCTTAAACAAGCTGAAATCGAGGGTGCATACGATTGGTGCTTTATTATCCCTACTTTTTCCCCATAGCTGATTTCTGTTGCCGGTTCGTACTATGGTAGCGTCACCCCTGTGTAGCCAGGCATACAGTCTGTTCAACAAAAAAGGAATCGCAATTATTCGTAAACCATAAAAGCTATTTAATTTTTTTTTCAAATTAAAGGTCACTAAAAGAGCTACGGAGAGAATATTCGTTAGTTTCAGTATCGCTCGAACTGTCGTAGAGAGCAC
>JBAGKK010503759.1:0-14562 GCA_037177015.1 Euceroptres primus | reverse complement strand
CTTATGATACCGAGGAAGAAGATGACGAACTGCAAAGAAGAATTGATAAATTAATTCAACATAGCGAAAGGCAGATTAGATTGAACCCAAGAGAAAAAGATGAAATCGGCCAGATGAATTTCGAATTAAATCAAGAAAACCCAAGCGGAAGCGAGAGCTCGGCAACCACTGACGACGAAACAGAAGGCCCTCCTAGTCTCGCTGAAGAATGAGACACAGCGCAAGAAAGAGAAGATTCTACGAATAAAACTAACATTGCAAATTCGTCACAAAACCACCTGAAGAAATAAAAAAAATAATACAAGCAATATTTATTTGTAAACATAAGTCGTAAAAATTCTAAATTTAAGGGACTTTCCAACACCAATAAAAATATTTCGAATATCCATCTTTCCAGGTTACCATGAGTGAAGAAGAAATTGACGTTGCCAATGAGGGAACATACACGGAAATATTTGAAGACTTCCAAACCGAAGAACTTGATACAAAAGAAGTAACGTTTATCCATAATCTAACAAAAACCCATTTCAAAATATTCTCTGACACCTGTTATACTCCCCTGATCCAACACAAAATTATTTTAACAGACAATATAATATTTCGAGACTACTTTCAACCCCTGCATCTTTATTCAGTGGAACAACAAAAAAATATTTCTAAACAAATCACCAACTTAAAGAAAATAGGAGCTCTGAAATCTTCAGAATCACCATATAACAATAGAATTAAAATAACCTGGAGATGGTTAGGGTTAGGTGAACCCATGGAATGGAAACTAAGTGTCTATTTTGATACCCTAAACAAAAAAATAAACTCACCCACAGCAGGTTATAAAACTCTAGATGAAGTCCGAAATTTTATTGACCGAAATACTTACTGTTCAATTCTGGACCTCCAAGAGTCATTCTCGTATAAAAATTGACAAAAATAACACCCGCAAAACAGCTTTTACAAGTCCCGTGGGTAAATTTGAATTTAACTTCCTACCTCCAACTGTAAAGGGATCAGAGGTTACATTTTTAAAACCATTATAGGAACTATTTCTAAGGGGAGAGGAAAAAGGAATAATTTTCTTCTCTTTAAGAATTATTATAGTAACAACCAGTTTTGAGGATCATAAAAATCTGATACTTAAAAATCTGTCCTTAACACATTTGCATAAAAAACTATTGGAATCTCAGCAATACTCTGTAAATTCTTCAGATCTAAACAAATGCTCATGATTTCGTAAATCAATGGATGATGGCGGAACCAAGAATAATATCATCACCAATTTATTCGGGCAAACTAATATTATATCTCCAAGTTCTAAAAAATAAGTTTAGAACTGTTTTAGGAGAATATAATTCCAACAATATTCGATTAATTGCCAAATCCTCTAGAATTTTTCAGCAATTTGAAAAAACCTATGAGTATCACGAAAAATTATGTTTAGCCATAATGCATGGACTTAGAAGATATGACCATCAAATTAAGAATAATCAAATCCTTTTTACGTACGGACACAAAGCATTAGAATATTTACAAATGTTTCCAAATGGACTCCGACAACTTCGTTGGCTAATGGATTTAAATGAAATAGATTGGATTACAGTACCATATAATTAGGATAAAATTTACTTTTAAATAACAAATAGGAGAATTCACATAGCAAAATCTTTAAAATAAATTAATTATCCTAACCTATAAAACCATTAAAATACAACTATAATGAATTTCAAACATCTAATTTTTCAAGCCTTAATGAGTGAAAAATATGTGGAAAAGGTCCTCAGTGAAATTGAATACGGAGAATACATAAGAGTTTCGGAAGGTTTAGAAACTGAAAGAATGAATACTTTGGAAGCAACATTTGTATCAAAATTGGCTTAATTTTACCTCAAACTATTTACAGACGCGAATTTTGAGCGATTCGGGCTGGTCCAACACCACATAAAAACAGAAAACCCACTTGTACTTCAAGATCCTTGCAGGACTGCTCTAGGTTATTCAAGAGTACAAAAACAACAAGTAAATGAACAAATTATCAATTTAACGCAAGGTGGGATAATAAAACCATCAATATCGCCACATAATAATCAAACAAAAACATAATTAAAATGGTCTCCTTCCACCCAAACTTTAGTATGGAAACTATCCGTAATTTTCACAACCCTAACCAACACCTCAATTCAAAACTATCAAGGAGATACAAAGCAAAATTAATGATGCCTCACATTTATCCTGACGGATCTTTACGCTCGAATAAAAATCAACCCTAACGATACCCTGAAAACAGCCTTCCTTAGTCCTATAGGAAAATTCGAATTTAAACGTTTAGCTTCTATAATTAAGGGATCAGAAACAACATTTTTAAATTTACTAGAGGAATTATTCCCAAAAGGTAAACAACAAGACATGCTATTCTATCCCAAGGGAATCATAATTGCCAGCAAAACACTAAAGGATCATGTGAAAACAATATTGGAAATCTTTCATAGTTCTTATGTCAACAACATCACCATAATAGTAACCAGATGTAAATTTTTCCTAGATAAATTGGGTATCCATAATATCCTAACCACCGTCTATTCACCCGTATTAAACACCCAACAAATTTACTTAGGACAATTAATTTTATACTTCCAAGTTTTAAAAGATCGAATCCGTAAAACCTTGGCAGAATATTGTTGCCATAATATAAAATTTATTGCCAATTCATCAAGATTATTCCAAAAAAATGAAAAAGACTATGAGAATTATGAAAAAACATGTTTAGCCATAATTCATGGGATCAAAAGATTTAACCAAAACATAGGAAATAACTTAGTCCTATTTCCTAATGGACACAAAGCCTTGGAATGGCTAACGATCACAAGATTAATAGATCCAAAATTGGATCGATGGTTCCTGGATCTAAATAACATCAATTGAGACGTAGTACCATATAATTAAAAGGTTTTTACATTTTTCTTTTCCTCATACCAATTATACATATAAAACTATTTAAACGAATTCACCTCTGTCCTTTTAACACCATCGAGGACGATGTCGATTTCAAGGGGGGAGGGTGAATAATATAAAAATAAAATTTACACTCGTTTTATTTTTAGCGCTGTTTAAAATTATTTATTCAATTTTTTTTACGTTTGAAATTAACTCCTTGTATTTAAATAAGCAGTAAACCTTTATTAAATATTGCTCACAGATTCACCATGATGTTCAAGACGCTAACACTCTGGACAATATTTAAATTATTAGGATTTACACATGGAAACCCTACAGCCTATGAAACCGTCACAATAGACAAGAATCCAGGAATATTACGCTTCACCAGGACTTATTGGCGTCTAACTATCTTTTTATACCTGGGAAGACTACAAAATCACCTGCCCTTTGAATCACTAAAAAGAGAATTAACTTCAGTACATTCTAGCTGCGTAAAAACTTTATCCCAATTATGTATCCCCGAAATAAGACCTAATATATTACAAAGAAAGATAACTCAAGCCGAAAACATTTTCCAAGAAGCCACAAACTTATTGAAGGATATAGAAAAAGTCCCTCTAAAAGATAACAAATTACCCTCTACATTGAGAAAACGTAGGGCACCCCTCAAATTCGTTGGATCGGCTCTGAGACCAATTTTTGGGATCCTAACTTTTGAGGACGGAGAAACTTATAACGAAGCAATAGACGATCTGTATAAACTCAATAAAAACTTGACACATCTACTCGGAAAACAGACACATATAATACAAGCAGACCTACAAAAATTACACGAAGAACTTTACGACCAATCTCTAATCCTAGAGTATCTCAAAACTACTTTAAATAACACTATGTATTCAATAAATAATATCTCCGAAATTCAACACAGAAACCGATATCTTAGTATTTTGGAAGAATGATCAAACAGATTCGAAGAAAGATTGGAACACTACATTAAATCTTGTAAACAAGTAATTGAAATAATATTGGCAGCTAGAGAGGGAAAACTACACACATCATTATTGTCAACAGATCAATTACATGACATAAAATTTCAGCTACAATCGGCCAGCAGAGATCATGACTTCCCAATTCAAAGATCAACCATATTACCAGAAGAATTATCGGCCTTGGCAAAAACACAAATCGGGTATCATTCAAAAAAATTATTGATCACTGCTAATATTCTTCTTTTAGAAAGAACTGTCTATATCCTTTACAAACTGCATCCATTCCTAATTCATCAAAACCTAATCCACAAAGATTACTTAGCTTATATTATTCCTCGAACACCCTATCTAGCACTTGCAGATAGCCGACGATCCTATGTCTATATAGATCAGCCAAATCTCGATAAATTTTCCGGAACAATCAATTACGACATTTTTAGCATCGATCAACCTATTTACGAAACAAATACAATTCCAAGTTGCGAAAGTCAACTTTTATTCAACCCAAGTACAGAAACATTGAAATTATGTGACATTCGAGTGAAAGCAAATGCTGGAAGCCATTGGAACGCAGTCGAGACCATAGAAGGTTGGCTATATTCAACTACAGCCCTTCAAATATTAACAATTAACTGCCCAGGAAATCGAGAGGAACAAACTGAAATATCATGATCAGGAATATTACGTCTCGGCGATAGGTGTGTAGTCAGAAGCACCTATATTACCTTAATCGGAATATCAATAAGAAATTCAGAAGTTGAATATTTTTACGAGCCAGATCTAACATTAAATGTATCTACAATGCTTTAAACCCTCGCCAAAATCAAAGAATTACCTTACTTAAGCGAAATAATCCCAAAGAAAATTCAACACGAAACTACAAAATAGAATACTATATACGAAGGTACTTCATTGACAGAAATCGAGAAACAACTAAATGTTCTTAGTTCCCATCAACAGGTACGTGCCAAACTCTCCAAAGCTATACTTGGAGGAATAATCCTGGCAACAATCATTGGATTGGTAATCTCAGAATATTTCGCTTACGTAATAGCAATAAAATTCTTAAAAACATAATTATATTATTTTTAATCTTATAATAACCAGTTAAAAATAAAATATAAAACAGTAAATAAAAATTAATAACATACAAAGAAAAATAAATATAAAAGAAAGGAATATAAATAACTCATCCTAGACAAATAAATAAACATATTATTATCCTTAAAAATAATAATTAAAAATCTTATCTAACTTATTCTTAACCGAAAAGTAGATAAGAACCGGGATATAAATCCCTTGGGAGGTGGTGGGCCAACTACAAAAACAAAACAATTAAAAAAATATATATATGATAATAAGTAAAAATAAATATCATGATTAAAAGATTGAATGTGCGACTATGCATGCAGCCCTTGCGGCATGGCATGCACACTGGACATTCTTTGAGATAAGACACTGTGCCAAGGTCGGACGACAACCTAGCAAGAAATCTGATTACTACGAATGTCCTTGCCTTCTGAATTATGCAATCATAAATACTATATTATAATCTTAGTCTACGACTTAATTCTACTTAGGACAAAATTAAAATTATTACCATCTTAAATAAGAATACTTAAACTAACTATATTTAAATAAGGGAAACTAAAACGCTTAATTAATTAATCCTTATCTTAAAGATTTAAAGAGTGGCGAATTAACAGGAACCTAAGGTAAGTATAACTGCAGTTAATTTTTTTTTAAAGAAAGGGGATCAAACCCCAGCCATTTATACATCACAATTATTATTTTATTTTATTATTATTATCTATTCTTGTCTTATTACTTTATTATTTTATTATTATTATTATTTATTTTGATTACTTCATTATTATATTATTTATTATATTATTTTATTTTATTCTTATATTTTAATATTATATCATTCTATTTTATCTTATTATTATTTATTATATACATAACAATTATTATTTTATTAATATTTATTTTTGTCTTATTATAAATATAATATGTTTGAACTTTTATAAACTATAAACTATAAACTATATAAGCAATAAACGTTGATGTTCATCGTTTTCTATATACAAATATTGCGATTTAACGTTTAGGAGTTACAGACGTTGACGTCTGAACGCTTGCATATTATAATCGTTGATATTTAAGTGTTTGTAATTTATATACGCTAATACTTGAAATTTGAAATCAATAGAAAAGTTAAGGTTTAAACTTTAAAATATTTTAAATTGTAAATATTGAAGTTTGAAAGTTATGAATTCGTGACGTTGAAGTTTGAACCTCTTGAAGTTGGAAGCGTTGACTCTGGTCCTTGTTCAATTATTTTTGTAAACAAAAAAATACTGTTTTTAATTTAAATTATGGTGAATATTTTAATTTTGTAACAGAATTTTTAACAGAAATCCTACATTCGCTAAATATCTGAAGTACAAAATTTTTTAATTGAAACAGTAAAATTTGAAACCTTTAGTAAACTATTAAAGAAATTTTTATGAAAACTTCTCTGGTAAAAATTTTACGAAACGTCTAAGTTTAAAAGTGTTAAAATCTGAAGACTTTAAATTTTTAAGTCAATGAATTTCGAAATTTAAATCAAAAGGGAAGCTTGATTATGTTTTGAAGCCAAATTTTCCTAATTAAATAATTCTTAAAAAAGGGAAAAATATATATGTATATTTTCTTAATAAAATTAATTTAAAAATTTTTAATAAATTTAAATATATTATTATTAATTGTCGGAATAAACAAGAATTACTAATTAGCTATTTGGAAAATTTGGTTAAAAATTTTTAGCATTTAGGTTAATATTATATGACATAAATCCTTCCTTTATATATGTTCAACACAGATTCCATGTGAAGTCAGGAAATGCTGGGCGTAGAAAACGCGATTCCTCATCTCCATGCTGGAGAAAACAATCAGGACTGCCCGACGAGGCTTCAAAAGAAAATTTATAATTCTTCAGGACACGTCTGGAGTCAGGCCCTCCAAGCTGGAGAATACGGATGTTACTTCCTCATAGGGCTTTTCCATTTTTAATCCCCACATGGCCAAAAGATGGATCCCGCTCAATTCCTCTAATTTGGCGACTCTCAACGCCAAGCTAGTGATGAGTTCGGCGACCTCCACACCCACAACTTCACGCCGTACGAGGTTCCTCCTATTTAAAGCTAAAGGCCTCTTGGACGCAGGACGTTTTACTCCAGACCTCCGAGATGAGTTTGAAGAACCTCTCCAGCCACCGGGGTGTTTTGGTATGAGGTCCCATGGATGACTGGAGCTGGTTGACCCCCGACCAACGAACTCCAGAGCGAAGTTCCAGGTCGTGGAACCCTAAATGACATCCCCGACCTTGCAGCAAACGCCGATGTCTCTGCCCTCGGACCCGCGACGGACACCCACGGCGTATGGAAGGACGTTGATGGCGTTGGTAATACCGGTAATCGCTGTCTCTGTCTTTGGATCTGGAAAGATCCAGCGGATCCTCTTCAGGATCTGCCCGATAAAAAGTAATCACCTTACTGTTTTGATCAAACTCAACGGTTTCAAACTTAAAAGTAGTGATCACTTCCCAACCACCGCCTGGATTGCGAACAATCCTTATACGGGACTGGAAGTCAACCCGTAAACATTGGACTTCGTCGTCGCTCGAGTCGATCATCGTGAAGAACTGATCAACAGCTTGCGAGTCCCTCTTTTAAACCCACTTCAAGAGAAAGGATCGACACCCTGGAGAAGGGATGGTCACATAAGACATCTGAACCTGCACGGGAATCCTGTCTAGATGAACGGAAATATGATCTAAACCGGGGTTCGATAAAATCCTTCTGAAGAAAATGATAACTTGCTATCGATTCTTATTACCGATCCCACAAGTCGCGATGAACTTTGCAAGACCTGACTTCATAAGTACTCTTGGTAATCTATACTTACCTTAGGGATACTTACACTCCAGAGATAAAATCCAGTCTTCATTACCAACTTGCTTACTTAAACTTCAAACTATTCCTTCTTCAAACACATAACTACAAAACACAATGAAATAGGTTTTTCTGTAAACCAAACGCCTGTCTTCAAATTATATGTTAAAAAACAGACCATCGAAGTAACTCATCTTGACCGGACATGCAATTGGTACTCCAAGGCCCAAAAATTAAGAAAGATAGTACTCTAAAAATAAGCTAACTTAAGTTAAGGGTAGGTTCACTGGGCCATAGTCTCAGGAATTATCGAGGACGATAACGATTCTAAGTGGAGAAGGGTGTTACGATCGGGTAAATAAATTTCATTTGGATAGATAAAATCCCTTTTATTTGTAATGAAAGTAAACTGAGAGCTTGACCTGAGTGAACCCAGAATGCATCAATCTAGACAGATCCGAAGAGACCGGTGTCCCAATGCATTCCAGAGTTATCTGTTACCACGAGTTCTGAGAATATTAAAAAAATAATAGCTGATCTTTAGAACGAACAATGCGACTTGGAGAATTTAGCAAGGACCAAGAGTTATGAGCAAAATCTCTCCAAAGGTCAATTTACAGAATTGTTTTTTTAAAGGAAAAATGGTTCATTATTTTACATTGATTTATTTGAGCTCGCTTCAAGGGAGTCGCTTGGCAGGAATATCGCGGTGAACATGTAAACGCATTATACGCAAGTATTGCATATGCACGGCTACACACATACTTAGCAAACAAGAGGTCGTTTCCCTCTATCATCCACACAAATATGATTTCCCACCATTGAATCACATATTACCATTTCTCCGTCCAGTACTCCACCCTCCGTTCTTTTCAAATCTAGAAACCCAATAAAAACTTAGAATTTTCCCTACTCGTAAAAAAATTCGCATCTTCATCGTGGTTCCCACCAGAAATTTCTGTCAACCAAGTAAAACGTCACACTTTCCAATCCAATAGAAATCAATCTTTTCCTACTCTTAAATAATTCTACACCTTCAGTATTTACTTAAAGCCAATGAAACAATAAAAAATTCCCTACTTTTATATAATTCCTATTTCTTCTAACATCCACATCGATATCATTTCCCACTCTTCATTGCCGTCCATCATCTTTTCCAAATTCTCATCCAATATTCTATTCCAACTTAAATTTGAAAGAAGCCTAACTCTCAGGCCTTTTAGCCAAACAAAGAAAGACCTATCTCTTGCTCCTACGAAATAAACCCCACTAAAATTCACATCTCCGACTCCCCATCTTTCCCACTCCGGCTGAACTCAAAATTTGGCTATAAAAACCCGTTCATCGCCAGCAGAAGCGTCTCTCTTCGTTTCGAACAGTTAAGTAAACTCGCTTAAGTTCTCAGAACACAGGAGTCCCGTCATTCGCTTAATTAAAACCCGAGTACCTTATATAATATAAAAAAACGGTAACAAAAGACGTTTCACCGAGATAGAGTTTTCAATCGAGGAAACCGTTAAGTTAGGGAAATCGTGTAAACATTCCGTTAAAGATCGTAAACGTGGTAGAAGTGTAACGACGTAAAGAAATAAACAATCTCGGTAACCTGTGTAATCGGAAAGAGATAAGTTCTCTTCAGTGTGCACCGAATTCCGAACATTTCACGCAAGTATTAAATTGTATTTTAATTGTAAGCCACTGATTAAATATAAATATTACTTTGTTCTACCATATTTCCTTCTCCTTTACTTCCAAATCATGTCATAAGGGATCCCGTAGATATGATGAAGCAACGTCCCCACAAAAAATAAAAATAAAAGTACTACCAACTTCTTCGAAAAAAGGCAACACCACCGAAGTGTATTAATAACGAAACGTAACACATAAATGTCAAAAATTAAAATTTATCAAAGTACCAAAGTCCCCAAAAATTTTAATTTTATTTCTGACTATTGGGACCATAACTGTTAACCCTCCTGAGGCATTCTTATTACTCACAAGGTTTTAAATTAAACCAAGGCATTGTTTCAAAAAGAATTTCAAGATAAATGTCAAGAATGACAATTTTTAAAGTACTTAAGCCCCAAAATATTTTTAATTTCACTTCCGACTACTAGGACCACAACTGACAACCCTCCAGAGGCACCACTATCATTCACAAGTTTTTAAATTAAACCGAAGGTTTGTTTCAAAAAGAATTCCTAGATAAATGTCAAAAATGACAATTTTCAGAGTACCAAAGTCCACAAAAAATTCTTAATTTCATTTCTGACTATTGAGATGACATCGGACAAACCTCCTGAGGCACCCCTATTATTCAAAAGTTTTTAAATTAAACCTGGGGTTGTTTCAAAAGAATTACTAGATAAATGTCAAGAATGACATGTTTCAAAGCACCAAAGTTCCAAAAAAATTTTTAATTTCATTTCTGACTAATAGGACCACATCCGACAACCCTCCTCAGGCACCCCTAATATTCACAAGTTTTTAAATGAAACCTAGGGGTGGTTTAAAGAAAACTTTTTAGACAAATGTAAAAATTAACAATTTTTAAAGTACCAAATTCACCAAAAAATTTTTAATTTTATTTGTGACCATTGGGTTCATAACTGAAAACCCTCCTGAGGCATCCATATTACTTGCAAGTTTTTCAAATCAACCCTAGCGTTTGTTCCAAAAAGAATTTCCAGATAATTGACAATGCCAATTTCCAAAGTACCAAAGTCACCAAAAAATGTTCAGTTTTATTTCTGACTATTGGGACCACAACCGGCAAGCCTCCAGATTCACCCTTATTATTTACAAGTTTTTAAATTGAACCCAGAGATGGTTTTGAAAAGAATTTCTAGATAAATGTTAAAAATGACAATTTTCAAATTGGCAAAGTCCCCAAAAAATTCTTAATTTCATTTCTGATTATTGGGATGACATCCGACAACCCCCCTGAGGCACCTTTACTATTAGCAAGATTTAAAATTAAACCTAGGGGTGGTTTCGAAAATAATTTCAAGATAAATCTCGAAAATGACAATTTTCATAGTACCGAGGTCCCCAAAAAGTTTTTAATTGCACTTTTGACTATTGGTCTGACATCCGACAACCTTTTAAGGCACCCCTAATATTTACAAGTTTTTTAAACCTAGGGGTGGTTTCAAAAAGAATTTGTAGATAAATGTCAAAATGAAAAATTTAAAGCACCAAAGTCCTTAACAAATTTAAATTTTATTTCTGACTATTGCGACCACAACCGACAACCCTGCAGACGCATCCCTATTATTCACAAGTCCTTAAATTAAACCTAGGGAGGTTTCAAAAAGAATTTCTAGATAAATGTCAAAAATGACTATTTTTAAAGTACCAAAGATTCCAAAAAATCTTTAATTTCATTTCTGACTATTTGGCTCACATCAAACATCCCTCCTGAGGCACTCCTATTATTCACAAGTTTTTAAATTAAACCTAAGCGTGGTTTAAAGAAGAATTTCTAGATAAATATAAAAATGACAATTCTCAAAGTACCAAAGTCCCAAAAAATATTATTAATTTTATTTCCGACTATTAGGGTGACATCCGACAGCCCACCTGAGGCACCCCTATTATTCACAAGTTTTTTAATTAAACCCGAAGGTTGGTTTCGGAAAGAATTGCTAGATGAATGACAAAAATGACAATTTACAAAGAACCAAAGTCCCCAAAAAAATTTTAATTTTATTTCTGACTATTGGGATGACATTCCAAAACTCTCCTAAGGCACCGCTATAATTTACAAGTTTTTAAATTAAACCTAAGGGTGGTTTCAAGAAGAATTTCTAGATAAATATAAAAATGACAATTTTCAAAGTACCAAAGTCCCAAAAAATATTATTAATTTTATTTCCAACTATTAGGGTGACATCCGAAAGCCCACCTGAGGCACCCCTATTACTCACAAGTTTCTTAATTAAACCCGAAGGTTGGTTTCGGAAAGAATTGCTAGATAAATAACAAAAATGACAATTTACAAAGAACCAAAGTCAGTAGAAAACTTTTAATTTTATTTCTGACTATTGGAACCATAACTGGCAACCCTCCTGAGGCACCCCTAATACTCAGAAGTTTTTTAATAACACCTAGGTGGAGATTCAAAAAAAATTCCTAGACAAATGTAAAAAATGACAATTTTTAAAGTACCAAAGTCCCCAACAAATTTTTTATTTTATTTCTGACTATTGGGGCCACAACCTACAACCCTCTAGAGGCACCGCTACTATTCCAAGTTCTTAAATTAAACCTAGTCGTTGTTTCAAAATTAATTTCTAGATAAGTGACAAAAATGACAATTTTCAAAGTACCAAAGTCACAAAAAACTTTTTAATTTCATTTCTGACCATGAGGTCCAGAACTGGCAACTCTCTTGAGGCAACCTTATTATTCGTAAGTTTTAAATTAAACCTAGGGATTGTTTGGGGTTGCTGGTTGTGGTCCGAATAGTCAGACATGAAATTACCACCTTTTTGGTGACTTTGGTACTTTGAAAATTGTCATTTTTGACATTTACCAGAAAGTTTTTTCAAACCACCCCTAGGTATGATTTAAAAACTTGTAAATAATAGGGGTGCCTCAGGAGAGTTACTGGTTGTCGCCCCACTGGTCAGAATTGAAACTAAAAATTTTTTGGGAACTCTGGTACTTTGGAAATTGCCGTATTTGACATTTATCTTGAAATTCTTTTTAAAGCCACCCCCAGGTTTAATTTAAAAACTTGTGAATAATAGGGTTGCCTCAGTGGGGTTATCGGTTGTGGCCATAATGGTTAGAAATGATATAAAAAAATTTTGGGGAACTTTGGTACTTCGAAAACTGCCATTTTTGACATTTATCTAGAAATTTTTTTAAAGTCACCCCTAGGTTTTATATAAAAACTCGTGAATAATAGGAGTGCCTCAGTAGGGTTATTGACTGTGGCCCCAATAGTCAGAAATGAAATTAAACATTTTTTGGGGGCTTTGGTGCTTTAAAAATTGTCATTTTTGACATTTATCTAGAGACTCTTTTTAAAACAAACCCTAGGTTTAATTTAAAAACTTGTGAATAATAGGGGTGCTTCAGAAGGGTTGTCGGATGTGATTCTAATAGTTAGAAATGAAATTGAAAATTTTTTGGGGACTTTGGTACCCTGAAAATTGTTATTTTTGGCATTTATCTAGAAATTCTTTTTAAAACCACCCACTGGCCTATTTTTAAAACTTGAGGATAAGAGGAGTGCCTCAGGAGTGTTGTCGGACGTGATCCCAATAGACAGAAGTGAGATTACAAATTTTTTGTGGTCTTTGGTACTTTCACAATTGTCATTTTTGCCATTTATCCAGAAATTCCTTTTAAAACCACCCCTAAGTTTGATTTCACGCGTGTGGATAATAGGGTTACCTCAGCAGGGTTGCCGCTTGTGGTTTTAATAGTCAAAAAATAAAATAAAAAATTTTTTGGTGACTTTGGTACTTTGGAAATTATCATTCTTGACATTAATCTAGAAATTTTTTTTGAAACCACCCCTTGGTTTGATTAAAAAATTTTTGAGTAATATGAGGGTTACTGGTTTTGGTCCCAATACTCAGAAATCATATTCAAAATTTTTGGTGGACTTTGGTACTTTGAAAATTGTCATTTTTGACATTTATTTAGAAATTCTGTTTGAGACCGCCCCTTGGACCATTTTAAAAACTTTCGGAAAATAGGGGTGCCTCAGGAGGGTTGCCGGATGTGAGACAAATAGGCAGAAGTAAAATTAAAAATTTTTTGGGGACATTGGTCCTTTGAAAATTGGATTTTTGACATTTACCTAGAAAGTCTTTTTGAGATCAACCCTTGGCCCATTTTGAAAACTTGAGTATAATAGGGCTGCCTCAGGAGGGTTGTTGGACGTGATCCTAATAGTCAGAAATAAAAATAAATATTTTTTGCGGACTTTGGTACTTTTTTGTCATAAATGTCAAAAATGGTCATTTTTGAGATTTATCTAGAAATTCTTTTTGAAGCCGCGCATAGATTTAATTTAAAACTTTGGAATAATAGAGGTGCCTCAGGAGGGTTGTCGGTTGTTGTCGCAATAGTCAGAAATAGAATAAAAATTTTTTTGGACTTTTGTACTTTGAAAATGGTCATTTTTGACATTTTTCTGGAAATTCTTTTTGAAGCCACCCCTAAGTTTTAGTTAAAAACTTGGGAATAATAGGGGTGCCTCAGGAGGGTTGCCAGTCGTGGTCCCAATAGTCAGAAATGAAACAAAAAATTTTTGGGTGACTTTGGTGCTTTGAAAATTGTCATTGTTGACATTTATCTAGAAATTCTTCTTGAAAGTACCCCTATGTTTAATTTAAAAGCTTGTGATTCATAGGGGTTTCTCCCGAGGGTTGGCGGATGTGATCCTAATAATCAGAAATGCAATTTAAAATTTGTTGGGAGAATGGACTTCAATTCAGAATATATTTCCTCCGTATCAGAGTACATATTATAGAACTATCTATGACATTCAGCAGACGTTTGTCACTTTACTTTCACGCTATATGAACATATTCGTATAAAAGACATTTTGGTTGATAGAACGTTCTTTTGTCGGAAGCAATAGCACTCTAGCAAAAGGAAAGTCTTCTTCTGGATTTTGTCTCATAATGGTTTAAATAATATGAGTACCAACATAATTATACAATTATAATTACATAACATAT
>JBAGKK010503748.1:0-14563 GCA_037177015.1 Euceroptres primus | reverse complement strand
TAATTGAAAATCGATTAAGAATTGGGACCTACAGGTTATTTTGAACATCGTTTTTTCATTTCGCCCCACTGTGCGGCAGCGAGTCTACAGGTTAACATTATCTGTACTTTGGAGGTTTCGATTTTTCTGGAACTCTCCGCTGCGAAATTAAATTATGCGGAAAATCCGAAAATACGATTATTTTAGGCGAGGGAGCACGGGGGCTGAGATACTGCTTGGACTTGAGGTGCGCGGTGGCTACCTCACCCACTTTTTTCTCGCTCGGCGGTAGCAATATGGCTAGTTGCACGCTGAAATCTCACTTTTTGTAGTCCTTTTGTGACGGAATCGCCACGTGTTCAATAAAATAATTCTTAGAATTTCACTAATTTCGCCCACTTTCTTTAATTTTAACCATAAATTTTATTGTCCCTAATTTATTTTCTTTTCTTTTTATAAGAGGGCAACTTTATTTTTCAGTAATACACTTTAATTATCTAGATTTTCTTTACCAAGATCACGATTTTTCTATTTTATAATATAAGGAGGTTTTTTTCACTTTTATTACCTTTATTCCCTACCCAATCACCTGTTTTATTCTTTCTAAAATTCAGGTTTCAACTTCTGGAATTCTCGTTTAATTCTACCGAATTCACGGTTTTCTTATGTAACCCTAAAAACGGTTTTTACTTTAAATCACTTCACTCGCGAAATCTACTTATATACAAATTTGTAAATCTGTCCAAATTTCGACTGTCCCAACACTCAGCTTGATGGGATTTTCGGGAAAATTGTGGATTTTTTTGAGTTGGCCGCCAAATATAGCGGGAGTGCTATATTGAGGGAAGGGTTTAGGATTTGGGACGCTAAGATGAATCGTTCAAAGTCAAAGATAAACATGATATCCTGTAAAATGGTAGTTCATTGACTTACTCGATTTTATTTCGGTGGTTGATTTCTCACAATCTTTATGCAGGAAAACTTCGGCAACAATTGGAGGCGGGCGCGCCACGGAATCACAGTTGTAATTTGAAACAGATTGTCGTTTGCTCTTGGCAGTTTCAGAACGAAGTGAAGCACAAGGAGAAACCGGCCGGCCTACTACCTTACGATCGGGTAGGTACGGCACTCCCCGTGACTCCTCGTTAAAGTTAGATAGGGTTTCATCTATACCAAAATTATTTTTAGAACGTTCTTTTTATAGAACCTTCCTAAATATCTGGGACCGTTATTATTTATATGAGTATGAGTACGTTTTTGAAAGGAATCTGTAAATATTTCCGTGAGATTGCTGCGCACGACGACATAGTGCTTGATTTATTTTTTATTATTATCGAGATGATTTTTAGAACAAGCTTTTTATGGATTCTTCTTTTTCTTCTTTTTATGATTCTCGATTTTTTTTCATTATTTCCGAAATGAGTTTTAGGGTGCGCTTTTAATAGAGGCTTTCTTATTTGTCTGGAACTAATATTATTTATATAAGAAGGTAGTCTATATTCTTGAAAGGAATCTGCAAATATTTCCATGAGAACGCTGCGCACGACAACGTGATGCCTGATTTTTGTTATCAATACCGAGATGATTCTAGAACGAGCTTTTTATGGAACCTTCGTTACTTATCTGGGACTGTTATTATTTATATGAGAAAGTGGTGTGTGTTTTTGAAAGGATTCTGTGAATATTTCAATGGGACCACTGCGCACGACGACATGATTCTTTATTTTATTTTCATCGTTCCCACGATGGGTTTTAGGGTGTGCTTCTTTTAGACCTTTCTTTGTTGTCCGGGACAGTTAGAATGAGAATCACCGCGCTTCTCAGTGATAATAGTTGAGGTCAATGCTACTCTTCCCTTTCCTCTCGAGCTATCCCAATAGACTCCATGGCCATCGCTGTTTCTACTACAGCTGATTCTCAATAACAACAAACCAACGTGCTACGTTGGTTTCTTCCTAGCGCTCACAAATTTAAGATCTTATTGTTACTTTTAAATAAATAATATATAACAAATTCAAATCCTAACCTTCTCTGGTTACGGATTTAAAATGAAAATCCCTTTCAATAACTCTTAGGTGGTTTTTGCAATTATAATTAAGTTGGAATTATTGGTCAACACTAATTCAACAAACCTAAAGAATTTGATGAGCAGAGTTCCAGTTTTGCAAGTGAAATTAGGATAGAGAATCATGCAATTCTATATCAGTTAAGAAAGGCACGTGCAGCAACTGACATGGCAATTCCCGCCAAATCCGTCACTTACTTTTATTGCCTCCGTCCAATCACCAATTCCTTACCTTGCAAAAATCCCTTCCGACACACCCTCTAGCATCAACGAGCGCCACGACGGTCAAAATTAAAATCGCATTTTTTCAGGACTTCTGAACGAGTACGGTACTCTAAAGAAGCTTGATATTTCTTGCTCTTTGCAGTTTCGGAACGTGGCTTTATTAAAGAATTGAAGCTTGCAGTTAAGTTTCCTGAGTGGACGAGGGAGGATTTCCTCGGCAATTTCCATAGAAAGAACGTAAAGTCAGTCTGTATTGAGGCAATTCTTGTAAATTTGCGGCTGACGCAAATAGCAGAAAAACCTTCCTTCCGACAGAAGTCGTGTCCAGTGCGCGTGTTAGAAGTGATTGAGGGATAATTTAATCTGCCTTGGTTCGTGGGTAACCTCGTATCGTAGGATAAGTTATCAGCAAAAATTTGCAACCAAGTCTCTACTTCGAATTATAATCAAGGCTGAGCAAGCCATTTGGTCAACGGATCATCCCTAACATAACTCGACAACTTGAATGTGAAAGCGACGATCGTGTACGTCAATTTTTCTACACACATAAGGACTAGAGTGACGATTTATCGTGACGACAAAATTCTGAAAAAGCCCATCTCAGTTAGGACGACTTTCTCGTCTCGAACTTACGGTGGTAGAAGATAAGGTTAGGCTACTGCAATGTGAGTAAGATTTAGGTTAAGGGCATAATTTGATTATTTTTCATTTATAGTTATTGTGCAACAGACGTTAGAACTCGCAATTGATTTCCCTAATTGTTATTTTGAATTTAATAAATTCCCTTTGAGTTAGGATTTTTTAGCATAAACCTTGAATTTTTCTTGAGTACAAACCTACCCACCCATTTTCAGAAATAGTATTTAGCGTCAATAATTACGGCCAGGCAGCACTTTAGTAGAAGCAGAGAGATAACGATCCCGCATACTTAAGCGAGTTCCGACGTTACGTTTGACGCATTTTTGACATTTACATTTTTTTGAAAAATTTAAACTTTATTAAAAATTTGCAATTCTGTGATTTGCTTTGCGAACCTGTTGCAACATTGAGAGATTATCTATTGTTGTCCTTTTCTGTTAATTTATTTAAAGATTAAAGTTGTTGAGAATTAACCCTAGTTCTTGGGATTTTCCAGTTATTGCTTTTCAGCACGACTGCAAATCTTCAAACTTTGGTTTTCGTTAAAATTAACAGAAACAAAAAGAGTTTACTATATTTCTTTTCAGCACGCGGTCAACCCTAGAATTTAATCTCTATTGTTTTTCAGCACGGACTTTGAATTCGATTTCCAAACCTCTCCGAGTTCTGTAACTGATTTCATTCCTCATGGTCCACCTAGATTTTCTTCATGTCTCCACCCGCTGTTAATCGGCAAAAAGAACATACATTCGTTGTGTCCGAAAACACCATTCAGAGACTTAAGGCTCAAAGATATTTTATCCACGTCTTGAAAAATCAAGAACAGTTCTCCTCCTTTAACAATTTACTTGTTAAGGCAGAAGCCCGTTTGATCCTGATCAATTTAAATTCAGAAAAGCCCTCCAATTTCAAAGTAAATTAGAAATAGGCTCAAAAATTTTAAAAAATAGCGTTGTTACATTTCCATAGCACTTTCAAATGCCTAAGTCAGAAATAGTACTAACAAGGGTCAATCCAGAAAATCATACGCTCAGACTATAAATTCGTTCATAGAACGAATTCCATCATTCAAAATTAAATATCTCACGCAGTAGCTCGGAGGAAAAACAGGAGTCAAAGTCTCTAGAAGAATTATTAACAAAGATTTGACTTCAGATCAAGCTAAAAGCTTATCGACTCGTACGCGTTAGAAAATCTGCAAAAATAACAAAATTTGCAGAAGTCGTAAACTTGAGTTCAGAACTTAATCTAAAATCGACATAATATTATAAAACAATATTTTGATTGCATACGACCTTGCCTACATCGAGGAATGTCTCGCGTCAACATAAAATCTCGCAAGAAATAGGACGTTAACCACGGCAAATAAACAGCACTCTTCTTTTTATGTATGTATTGTGGAAACTCGGATTAAGAAATACATAAAAATTGAAGAAAATAAGAATTTCCCAATTTTCTTAATCCTCGAATCAGAAATCTTAAGAACCATTTAGCTTAAGGAAATTAAAGCGCTAAAATTTTAAATTAATAATAATTAAGCTAAATTTCATGTGGCTCTTTCTAGCTGATTCAAGTCCCAGTATTATACAGGGAAAGTCTACTGGCTTGTCTAAGTGTTTAATTTCCTTTTGATGAGCGGTAAGAATTTCCTTGATTAGTATATAAGGA
This sequence comes from Euceroptres primus, assembly GCA_037177015.1. Classification (NCBI taxonomy): domain Eukaryota; kingdom Metazoa; phylum Arthropoda; class Insecta; order Hymenoptera; family Figitidae; genus Euceroptres; species Euceroptres primus. Next base: position 9,987 of record JBAGKK010503748.1, on the reverse strand, counting down.
CCATTTCGATTGGTATACTCAGCGCCCGATATTCTGCGTTCGCGAACTGCGTTTCACGTAGTAGTATTAAGTTAGGTTATAGAATTAGGTTTGTGTGCGTCAAATAAGTAAAGAATTCGTTTCTCGTGTGTGACCTGCATAATCTTGCGATGTAAACATAAGACTACAAATCTGGTGTCTGCTTCGTAGTACGACTTTTCTTTTATTTGCTTTAGAACACTTCATATTTTCCCAGACTGTCTTGGAAATTATAATTGCTTCCTAGACAGTCCAGGACATTCTGTTGTTCTGTCTACTAATTTGCTTTGGAATCTCTCTAAAATATTGAAATAAAAAGGCTTCTAATTTTTATAATATTTTGGTGCTGTCCAAGATTCTCAGATTCCCATCACTATACTTCGACACAACCTGTAAGAAAAGCATACTATTAGGTAAAAGAGGCCCCGAGAGGAGCCACCAAATTGATTTTACAAGCAATCACCACTCCGCAAAGTCGCTAACATCATAAACAATTAATTCATACCGAATCTATCCAATCGGACTGCTATATCAGTAGTCTAAATCATTACATGATCCAAACCAGACAATTACTTTAAAGTACTTATTACTTTAGTACTTTATTACTATTATTACTTTAGTACTTTAAACAATTAAATAATTTACCAACAATTCACTGGGAAAACACATTTGCCGGACACCCTTAAGATCAACGATTACAATAGCACTGACAATAGTCTGTTTCTTCTTCTTCGTGTGGTCTTGCACATCAAGTTTCCAAATAGCTACACTAACAATACGCATGACACTCGGGCGAGTTTTCGACGACGCATTCTCAGTAGTGCCCAAATTCCCACGACAATGCGCTACTCGTAAATTAGCGCTACTGCACATGTGCGTATGCAGTAGTGCTCGTGTGCAACTTTATATGCGCAGGCGCTGTGTAATGTATATCAGGGGACTGCATGTCATAAACCAGGGACTTGCATATCTGATCTTAGTCCCCACGAGGGCGTACAGATGCGAAAGAATGTTTAGTCGGAAAATCGTCCGAGTGGCACTGACTGCTTTTCAACATCCCTTCCCTGAAAACGAACAATTCTTCCTTTTGGAAATTTTCTGTTTTTTTCTCGTCCCTTGGGCTTTTGACAAACTCATACCTGAGGTTCAGGTTGAAATTCAGTGCGTCGATAACACCTTAATTTTCGAGCAACTTGGCTTCTCATTCGTTTCTCACTGATAAAAAATAAGAGCAAGAAGAAAGCTGTCGTTTTTAGATATAAGGCATACCTGAACATGACTCTACACTAGTAAAAATTGAGAACGTTCATTGCTTAAGTGCATACGTTAAACGATTATGAAAATGGTCCACTGGGGCCGAAATTTTTCTAAGTCCAAACCCATAATTTTACCGGCACTGGTAAATATGTATATTTAATTTTATTTTTATTGAGATGAAATTAAATTACAGTTAAGTGTTCTGTCGTGGTCTCGCAGTCGACAAAATTTTGTAAATTGTTGATGGGACAAAGTTTCGTCTGAAAGTGTTTCATAAATTCCGAGGAAGAAGACGAAAATTTAGAAAGAAATGGTCGATAGGAGAAACCACACTTGACAAAAATATATTTTCTGCACAACATCGACACTTTTAACGAAATCGGAGGAAAGGCCTAAAATTCTAAGATTTTACTCTTTCTTATTATAATAAGAATTTGCTCATTTATTGCGGTAAACGGTGTCAAAGTGAAATCTTAGGAAGACATCATGCAGAAGAAGAGAGACTGAAAATCTAACGACTGAATTTATTCGAAGCAGACGAAACTTGATCACACTTGCAAACAATATATTTTCACTTACAACACCGACACTTTTGACGAAATCGGAGGGAAGGCCCAAAATTTGAAGGCTTTATTATATTTCTTATTGGAATAAAAATTTGGTCATTTATTACCGTAAACGGCGTCAAAGTCAAATCTTTTGTAAATCAATTCTGGACGGAGCCGCATCAATGATATGAAGACGAATTTGTCTAAATTTCCTACCGGCCACTCTTGTGGCCGGTAGGACTGTGGCCACACATGACTGCCAGAATTGATGGTAATATTATCGACCGTTGCAGAAAAGCTGAGCTGATAATTACTTTTGTCATTTATTTTAGCAAATTTTTCTTGCAGAAATAATGATTAATTTAAAAATACGAAAATAAGACAGCTTTTGCGAAAAAAATGTGAAAATGTTTTTGTAATTCGTACATAAAATATGCACGCGAGATATGGAAACTTTGTACAAGCTTTTAGTTATTATTATAGTATTGTCATATATTATTATAATATATAATATAATATATGTTCTCGATGCGCTTTGTGTCCAATTTCGAGAAAAACTGGTTTAAAAAATTCAAAGCACCTCATATGTCCATAGCGACATTGAGTTTTAGATGATCCAATGGCTCAGGCGATAGCTTGCTTGGTTTAGGAGCTTTTTCATTTTATTTAATTATATGCTTATTTATTTAATTATTTGTATAATTTATTAAACTTATGTAAATATTATAATTTTTAATATATATTATTGACAATTTGCGTATTTCTGACTTAGTTTTTTTCCGGAATTGGGCTAGCAGCTGCAGAAATGACACATTGGTTTGCGCCGGCTAATGGCACGCGCCGGATTGCCATTATCTGGAGATTTCGTTTGCTTCCGCCAACGTTTGCACAAATCTCGATTTCAAAGCGTGCCAGAGCAATATTCTCACAATACCATGACCTGCAAAATAATAAAGCAGATAGTCGGTTCATGCAGGTGATGAGAAGATATTGAATGGATGGACATAATTTATATTTATACATAAATATTACATTATACATTATATATTATGTATTTTATAAAACATATAATACATATTATGTAAATAATTTAGTATTATATAATATAATTCTGAATTACAAGTATTGTTTCTCGATTACTGAACATTTTTCTATTCGTTTTTTGACGGTTACTACTTATTTGCATATTTTTATATTTTCATTTTTACATATATTCATTCCCAACCCTTTATGAAATACTCGATTTCTAAATTGTGACACGCAAAAAAGGTAAGAACGAAAAGAAATCTATCATCTATCTCTATCTAAATCTATCTACCTAATCTATCTGTCAAAATCGATCTCCATCTCTCTATCTAAATCTGTCTACCTAATCTATTTCTCTAAATCTATCGAAATCTATGTATTTATTATCTATCGATCGACCAATCACTTCATACATCCATCCATTCATCCATCCATCCATCCATCCATCCATCCATCCATCCATCCATCCATCCAACCATCCATCCATCCATCCATCCATCTAGTTAAAAATTTTTTTTGAAAAAATCGAGATTTGCGTATTTTGTGTTCTTTTATAGCAAAATATTTCATTTGGCTAAACCTCAAAAAACGAAAATTGAAATTTTTTGTATTGGCGATTTCTCGAGAACTCTGAGAATGATGTTTTTTAAACTTATTTTAGCCTTGGTAAGACACTATCATCATTGTTTTTATGTCTCTCTATTTGTCTAACTGTCTACCTATCTGTATCCATCTCGATAGAAATCTATCTTAATCTATCTACATAATCCATCTGTCTAAGTCTATCTGATTCTATCTGTCTGGCCAAAAAAAGGTTTTAAAATCAAATATAGCTTAGCACTGAGAAGCTTCATTTTAGGTCCCTTATAACCTGCGTAAAAGTTTAAAAAAATCAATTAATATCGTGAGGATACCCGCAGCTGAAATAAATTTAAAAAATTCTTTCTTCTCTGAGTTTTGAGAAAATCGCTAATATGAAATCTTTTTTATAATTTACATAATATTTACAATTTTCGAAAATCGGGAGATTGGCATATTTTGTGTTTTCTTGTAGGAGAAAATCTCATTTGCATAAACCTCAAAAAACAAAAATAAATGTAAACATTTTTTGTAATCTATCTTAAAATTTTTTTAGCCGCTAGAAATTTTTTCGCATTTTCATTTTTTTTCAAGTAAATTTTGAGTGAGAAAATTTCTATATCCTCAAAAAAATTTTAAGATAATTTGCAAAGTTTTTAAAATTTATTTTAATTTTTTGTGGTTTATACAAATGAGATTTTCACCTGCAAAAACTTAAAATTTTAAAATTTTAACACATTTTTGAAATTTGGGCATATTATGCAGTTTTGTAGATTATAGAAAAATAATTAATATTGACGATTTTTCGAAAACTCTGAGAGTAACGAATTTTTGAAACTTATTTTAGCCTTGAGGAATCTCAGCTGGCAGCTCGACTTAAAGTCGGGTGGGTATACTGCCGGGTGAAGGCGCACATTGCCGAAACCCGGTGCTACCGTTGTCACTGTCCCGGGCACATTGTCCGGAAATGCACGGGAGAAGACTGTAGTTGCAACTGTTTCAGATGCGGTCTGGAAAGAAAATATATGGTTAGAAAAAGAAACGCAAGCAGGTGTTTGTTGTCTATTTAGTTTTTATATTTTATCAAGTTTACTTTATTTACACATATGTAAGTTTTCCTTGCGCGCATTTCAACGCAAGCAGGTATTTGTTGTCTATTTAGTTTTTATTTTTTATCAAATTTGCTTCATCTACACATATGTACGTTTTTCTTGTGCGAAGTTCAACGCAAGTATGGTTGCAAAATAAATTTATTCAATTCAGTTGACGCATTCTTGCACGGCATGCGCTGGAAATATGTAAGTTATTACCGATATTAAACATAATCTCGCAACCATCCAGGTTGTTTTCGTTGGCGGATAGGTCTTGTCGCATACAAATGTCTCAATTGCGACAGGTAGAGTTTGCATTTTCGTAATTTCTAATTCAGTTGCTTCTGAATTGTCTTCTACTTATAACTCTCTTTCTTGTTCGCCTTTGGTTTTTTCCCCCTCCGATGGTTGTCGTTGAGTATCTCTTTCCGTTTGCCACTTTTTGGGTAACTGCATTGACCTTTCTGTTCTTGTATGTCAACAAAATGCTCTTTTCCATATTGCTCACTGTGATTGTTCTGTGTTTCAATTATTTCAATTTTCATCATCTTATTCCTTTCAACTGTCTTACTCTTTTTCGCTACGCCCTTATTCTTCTTAGCAATTTTTTCATCATCTTTCATTTGCTTCTTCATGGCATTTTTTAATTTTAAAGCCTTGTGCCTTTTTTGTGCTTCCAGAGTATGAGGAGAGTTTTTTACTCGCATTCCTCTAATTGTTCGACTATCCACTAATTCTGGCTCTAGACATTATTCCATTAAATAAGTCTCTAGACATTTATTCCATTAAATAAGATCAACTTTGGCTGCATCTTAGTTTTCCAAAACATGTCATCTCTTTCTATGCGAATGACCTTGTGATCAGTTGGCGTCCAAACGATAAAGTAGCAAAATTGTTTACCAACTACATTCAGTTGCAATTGTTCTTGTTAGTAGTATTCATGAGACGTCTGTATGTATGTACAAGTTTTGTCTGTAAATAATGCTTTGATGGCCTTCACTTCGCGTAAATAAGCGTCTCTAATTGTACTCTCTCCAGCAGCACTGAATGGACATTTCACTTCGATGAGGTGACCACTTTTCTGAAAAACACAGTCTGGAGTTGCGGATAAACTGCGAATGTTGCGGTGGAAAAATGTACGACAATCAAGAATCTTATCTTTAAATATCTTCTCCAACTGAGCCTTTGTGACTGCTTCTTTTTTGCGACTTGATTCAATTGCAGGACACCCTGCTTTTTTCCCATGTCGAATATATTTTACAGTGTTGTTACACGATGTATAAGCCCTTTTTCTGCATATTTCATTAGCATAAATTCCTGTAATGCATTGCTTTCTAAGAATACGCCACAAAGAACAATTTGCTTGTAATATTGTTGCTTCTTCATACTTTTCTCGGTTTTCGATCCATTTTTTCGTCTTTGTTTAGCCTTTTTTGAATTCTTTTTCTTACCTTTTAGAATCCATATCTGGTTTCTGAGAATTGGGACCATAGTTTTTGTCACTATAAGTTCCCTTCTTTCTTCTTCTTCGACGAGGTTTTGCAGGTTTCGGTTTTTTTTGCTCGTGAAACCTCTGACTCTCTTTTTCGACGCTCTCAGTAACTGTAGGAACTTCTTTACTAGAAGCTTCATAATAACTGATTGCCACTTGGCGAGTATTAAGTTGCAAGGGTGCTGCCGTCACGCGAACGTGGTATTCATTTCGAAGAGCGTAATTGACACGCTCTCCTCTAATTTTCTCAGCCACAATTGCGTTAGCAGATTCAACTACATTTATGTCTAGGTTTAGCAACAAAATATCGGCATGGCGACTGAGACGTGAAATAGCTTCCTCCACTTCTCCAACGAATCCCCATTTCTTCAAAAAGGGAACTTTATTTTCTTCATTTTCCTTCTTTGACCTTCTGGACAATCAGCATAATCCCCAAAAACATGCATGGGGATGATACCAATGGCCTTTCGCAGCTCGTCGCACAATGCATCATCTATCGGCCTCTCCTCAACCCAGTAGTGCTTGAGCAGGCGGTCTACTTCAGCATCACATTTCTGACCCCCTGCTAGCATAATCTGCCTAGGTTTGCCAATACGGGCGCGTTTTTTGGCTACTATATCTTTCACTCTATTCTGAAAAGCTTGACGCAAATGTTTTGAACATTCTACCTTCTGCACTTCCACTTCATGTTCAATGTATGGGTCAACTTCCAGTATTTTATTGAATGCACTGCTATCACCGTCTGCAACCAATGTGTAATACATCAAATTGTGCTCTTCAATACTTTTTTGAAAAACCTTCTGCAATAGCTACACTTTCCATGTCGCTTTGGTTGTGTGCCACTTCTTTTTGCTCTGTCGCAAACGGAGCAATACATGTGTTTTATTTCAAGCCACAATATGTTGCTAGTTTTTTGACCTATTATGTACACCATTCCGGCTGGTGAATTGAAATTTCTTGTTTTATACGACCTCTTCATCCAACTGCCGTCTGCTAATACTACAATCATACCTATTCCATTTTTAATATTTCCGCTTGCAATGGCCATTTCAAGTTCCTTAATTCCAGCTTCCTTCATATTTTGCTTCAAAGTCTCTCACAGTATTTTGTAAGCTTTATTTCGACACTTCCGATACCGTGCATTGTTCATGATTTTTATTCCAGCAGCAGCGAATAATTTCTTCATTTGAGTATAGCCTGTTCCACTATTTATGCCACCCAGTAAAAGAGCTTCATTGATATCCAAATTTTTTTCGTCCTTCATTGTGGACCAAATAGTTGCATTCCATGCACATTTTTCACATTTGTACGTACAGCACACTCGACTGCCTTCTCGTTTTTGATGCAGAAGTTTCACGTTCAATATAGAACAGCTCAGCTTATTATGCGTAGCTAATGCTGCAGTCAGTTTGTCCCACGATTTAAACCAATTTTTGAGCAGAACCTCTGTCATATCGATATCCTCTGTCCTCTTGAATCCTTTTATTTTTCTTTTATTCTCTCCTTCCTCATTAGGCAAACTTTTCGGATTGAGGTTTTCATCGTAGCTGTCGCCACTTTCGCCACCTGTTTGTTCTGAGCGTTCACCGCCTTCAGAGCTGTAACTTGGCTCTTTTCCAGAATTTTGCATTTTTTTGAACCTACGTTTTGGCTTCCTTCTGAAAGCTCACTAATTTCAGATCGATAGCTATTGCCGCTTTCTGAATTTTCCTTACTTGTAGCACTATCACTATTTGCTTCTTTAGAAGTTCGGGAAACATCAGAGTTTTCTCCACTGGTACTTTCAGAATATTGCACACTTTTAGAGCTGTCGCTGCTCTTCGAATTTTCCAAATTGTCCTCTGAATAAATTTTCTCCTTTCCTCTATTCGACTTTTTATTTTTTTCTCCTATTCCTTCTTCTTGATTCCCTGCTCTCCATCGATGTTTCCAAGCAGTCAGCATTGTCCCTATTTTCTTCAGTCCTGCTTCTTTCCACTTCTGATACTGCATAGTCGCATTCGCTCCTACTACTCTGCACACAATCTTTAACTTCCGACTTTTTATTACCATTTTTTTTAGTGAATGCCCATGAGTCATAATTCTTTTGCTTTCTACTTTTTTTAAATTGCATTTTTCTGTCCATGAGTTATGGGATTCATACTAATTGGGAAGAAAACTTTAATTGGATAAAATTCAAACCAATTTGTCCAATCTTCTGCACCCGATAAACGCGGAATATTGTGCTTTATCAATGCAAACAGTGAATGAAGATCTGTGAACATGGTCAAACAAGCATTGGCACTTTCTGATCCACTCGTTGCGCCGTCAGCATTTCTAGCATGCGAATCAAACATCTATATTCGGCTATTCTTTTTTCTGACAGCAATCGAATTGCTGTTAGCTGTATGAATTGCGGCTCCATCTACTTTTAAAAATTAGATCAGCGTATCCTCTAGTTTCAAACAACCAAACATACTTTCATAAATGTGTCCAACATAAGATACTCCGATGACGCTTATACTCTGTGTGCTGTCCACATTTCTGGTGATCGGATGCTGCACATTACTACAGCAACAGCAGCATTCGCTGTACATTGACGCCCAGTACTTTTCTCGTTGAAAATTTCCATATTACCTTGATGAAATTTCCCTTTCACAATGCTGAAATTCTGAATTTTCAATGATCTACTTCATCGTTGAGTTGCTTCCCGAATATCACTCCTGAGTCAAGTGAACCGGAGCAATCAATACTGTCGTTGTTTCTCACATCCCCATCTTTCTCTTCTGCCTCTACTCCTTCTACTCTTTTTCTTCTTCCTCTCACATATTCTGATTTCGTTTCTTTTTTTATATTTCGTTCTCCTTCTTCTTCTCCTTCTTCCTCTTTCTCTCACTCTCTTTCTGTTTCGCTTTGCCCTTCTCCTTCCCGTTGACTTCTTCTCTTTCTATTTCGATTTACTGAAACTTTTATCTTCCAATTGTGAAATCTCTTTAGTCAAGTCTTTCACAAGGACTTTAGCAAAGCCTCCTGATTGTTCCGCAAATTGAATATTGTTCACGATCTGAGACATATCAGCATCATTTCCTTCCAATTCTTCCTTTTCCTTAACACGTACTTCGTCCAAAACCACTTGATTTTCTCAAGTGTTCCATGTACAGGATATTTTATTTTATATATAATATACACACTGAATAATAATTATATATATTTTATATAAGGTAATCTCACAAAAAACGCCTTTTCGCTTTTAAAGAATTTATAATTGAGGGCCTCCATGCAACAACCGCTTAGGCGCGCAAGACATTATCCGTTTCTCTTTTTGCGAGGCAAGGTGCCGGGAAAGTATTGTCCCGAAGAAAAAGTCAGAAAATGAAGGAAAAAAAATATGAGCCTATAGAACATTCAAAAAGGTACAAATTATGTCCAGCAAATTTTTTGATTCCACTTGTCATTTACGAAATAAAAAATAAAAACTGGTTTACGAATTGGATCGAATTTAATACCTTTTTGGTGTTCAACTCGACCAAACTGCGTTGTTTATTGACGAAATGAGCTGAAATTTAATGCACTAGCGTAAAATACGTTATCAATGCTGATCTGGGACAAAAAAAGCAATTTCTTAATTAATATTTTAATGTTAATCAATACGCGCCGTGCACTGTTTTTCGAGCTTCCCCGAAAAAAAGTATGGAGGAAATTTTCGACTTCGAACAACTGCCAGCGAGAAAGTTTTCAATCAGAGTTCAATGAAGTTTTCTAGAAAATTTAAGGACTCTAAAACAAAAACTTCCGAAGAAACAATTAAAAATGTTTTGCACCCGAACGTTGCAGACTGTCGAGTTTGAGCGCTCGCTTGTTTCTACTATGGGCAGTAGGGCGTATCGAAAAAATTAAATATTTTGCAATCGTTTTTGGATAGGGCTAAAAAGTTTCTGGTAGGTGCCAAAATAACTCCCAAAAAAGATGGGTCCTAAAAAAAATGTCTTCAGGTCGC
>JBAGKK010503737.1:0-14564 GCA_037177015.1 Euceroptres primus | reverse complement strand
ATGTTTACTTTAGTTTTTCAAGCATTTGAAGTATGAAATTCGCCTTAAGCTTCCGATAACTGGCACACTTACCTTAAGAGAATTTTTTCACTTTGTAAATATTATAAACACTAGCTTGGATTGTTAGTAATTAATTAATGGTAATTGAAATTACCATTTCAAAAGGCGGGTATTTTATACCATCTCTCAACATGGCAGAACCATTTCTGGAAATCATTTCAAGATTGCAGGAAATATATCTGCAACATTGATACAACGAATGGTGCTGTTAGGGAGTAGAGGCATACACTCATCTCGCCTTACTGTGCCGCTTATTCTTGTGCTGGCTTCACGGTTGTTCACGCTTGACTGCTTCTGTCTCCCCCCTGGCGTCCCTTGACGCCCGACACTGAAACTCATCGCTCGAACAGTCGGGGCCGCATCAGAAGTTGTTTACATCGCGACTCTCTGGGCACATACTTTTGTACGTTCAGAGACTATATATGCGGTCCTGAGTGTTGACATAAGAATGCTCGCTCGTCGCTTTACATCCGGTTGAAACTGGATTTTAATAGCGCCCGTTACTGCACCGACCAGACCTGAGGCCGGCACATTTACGAGAGATGAGTGTACGTTACAAACCAACGTAGTTGGCCCAACTAACCATATTTAGGGTTAGGGTACCTTATATTATCGGTCCGCTGTACGTCCGTCCGTCCGTTGTACGACCCAATATGGTCATAGGGCCAAAAACTGACATAGGTCCCAAAACTGACATAGTACCCAATATGGACATAGGGCCTAAGACTGGCATAGGACCCAAAATTGTCATGAGACCCAAAATTGTCAAGGGATCCAAAATTGTCATAAGACCCAAAATTGACATATGGCCCAAAATTGAAATAGGACCCAAAATTGGCACAGGACACAACATTGGTATAGGGCCAAAAGTCGACATATAATCCAAAATTGACATAGGGCCCAAAACTGGCATAGGGTCCAAAATTGACGTAGTATCCAATATGGGCATAGGACCCAAAACTGACATAGTATTCAATGTGCATAGGGCCCAAAACTGACATAGGACCAAAAACTGGTATAGGGCCCAAAATTGGCATAGGACTCAAAATTGGTATATGGCCCAAAAATTGGTATAGGGCTCAAAATTGGCATAGGACCCAAAATTGACAGCGGGTCCAAAATTGACATAGGACTCAAAATTGACACATGACCCAAAAATTGGCATAGGGCCCAAAATTGGCATAAGATCCAAAATTGGCACAGGGCCCAAAATTGGCATAGGGTCCAAAATTGACATAGGGCCAAAAATTGACATAGTACCCAAAATTGGCATAGGACTCAAAATTGTCATAGAGTCAATAAAAGTACGAAACCCTTCCTTGTAGGCGCTTGTTGCCTACTATAACTAATTTTTTCAGTGTAGGGCAAACTCTACTAAATATTTTAGAATATAAATCGATGATTTATAGATTTATAGATTCCCTGATTTATATCCCTGAAAGTAGTCATATTTTTGATTGCAGGTCGACAGTCAGCTCGAGCAGCAGCAGCACGCTAAATTCACCGCCACACTCTCCACCAATCGAACTCAAACAGAGACTACCTGGGCCCTGGCAACCACCAGATTCGCCTCCACCCCGGTCCCAGGAGACTCTCTTCTAGATCCTCGCGTTCCTACAGATCCGAAAAGGGGATGATCCCAGATCGTTTTTCACGACGCAAAAACTCTTTTCTAAAATCAAGTCCAGGCTGGATTTCCGAAGTCTTTATCGACATCTTGTCCGACAATTGCCTCGAAAGAAGACTGTCTGACCTCAGAGTCGTCCAACCATCAAGATCCAACCTTCCCAGAGCTTGAAACCAACGCTTTGCGCTCTCTCCCAATCCGGAGACTAAATCCCCAGACACGAGTGACTTTCACAAAATTCCGCTCGAGAACGCGTCGATGGAGAAACAGCAAAGGTTTCCAATATCAGGCTAGATCCCTACCATTTCTTGAGGACCGAAATCGGGAGCAAACCCGGCTTAAGACCGCTTAATCGAGAAACGCTTCGCCTCCACTAGCAACTTGCATCCCTCGTTGGCTCTGAACCAGGGATTAACTCTCCGTCCATCAGAAAACTCAAGTGGCGAAGAATCGCGAAATTGTGGCTTCAAGGGGACAAGGAGGACAAGCAGAAACCTACTGCAAATGAGTTCTAAAAAGGGCTTTCGACTGAAAGAATTAAGGGGATACGTATTACTGATGGGACACATTTTGCAGATATTGTTCAGAAACTTCAATAATTGGTTAGTGATGCACCTCAAGACAAGAAAATCTTGATCTTGCTTCATATCGCTTGAAATATCTAGAATATTTTTAACCCTTAAAGCGCAAACGTATCTCAGAATATCATAAAGTGTATTTGGGGTCTTTAGAGCCCCAACTTCAAAAATGCTTCCAGCAGTAAGAGCGGTTTGAAATTTCGACCTGGAAAAATTCCGGAGTACACTTTTAGAGTAACTTTATGAAAAATAATTGTCGCATTAGCCAAAAATTAGGTTTCTAGCTTTGGAAAAAATCATGAAGTTGGAATAATGAGAAAAATCTCGATTTTACATAAAAAATCATAACTTTTTTAATGTTCAATATTGGCGCCACAGGTGTCAATTTTACCTACAGAAGCATGATATACTTCTCAAAATCATGCTTGGGGTACCAAGAGACCCCCAGTGCGCTTTAAGGGTTAACCAAGATTCTTGAACAGTTAAATGTTTTTTGATTTTTTCGAAAAATCTTGCTTTTGACAACATGAACTAGGGTGAAAATGTTTAGATAATCGTTGTAACATATAGATTAGTGTCATTCAATAATTTTTTCAAGATTCTTGATAATGACAAGACAACATTGAGACAAGACCTTGAAAGATGAGATTTATTTATTTTTTAATAGTTAAAAAGAAATCGATCTCTCCAATAATCTCGTTTAAAAAATTGAGTAAAAATGCTGAAGAGTAATAAATCACTCCAGGCTCTTTTCTTCCTCCGAAACTGAAAATAAGGGGCCGTTCAAATAATACGCAACGCTTGGGCAAGAAGAACGTGTCTATACTTCACTTGAAACTGAGAGAGACACAGATATACCAAAAGCGTTACGTATTTTTTGAACAGCCCCTAATTGAAAATTCTAAAACGTGTAGATGTGGCTATGTAACAACGTTCTAATTACGCCTCGTTGTAATCAAAAGAGAGAAGCTGCTTGACTAATGACGCCTCGAGTAGATTCTGGCTTCAAGGAATTTTACTCGAAAGTTTTATCTTTACTGTTAAAAATTATAAAGTACTCTTCTCAAGCCTTCAGAGTTCACCTCAAATGCACTACTCTACTTTGTATCCATTAAAAACTACACATTTTCATATTTATTAATTATTTGAATGTCTCACTGCAAATTTCTAGTGATGCACGTCAAGACAACCTGTGTAGAAATTTCCAAAGGGTTATAGTGGGGCTCCGACAAGTTTTCCCTTTTTTCCATCGGGCTCTTCTGTGGAAAATTAGTAGAAATCCGATCAGTTTCGTAACGCTCGTTTTGATGTGGGCCTCACTAGACTATCTAGTAAGGTTCTAAGTGAATCGCCCTTCAGCAGCCTAACTATAAACGAGGACCCTATAGGGTCCTCGTTTGATTTAATTAACTGAAAGTAAATAAAATAAAATTATCAGAATATACGAGTACTTTTCCTATGGATAATAATTTATTCGCGGCGATATGATAAACACGTCTAATTTTAATCCTTAAGCAACAAATAAAATTCATAACTTTTCGGAGATTCGTACCTATGTAACCCTTATCTTAAATTTATCGTATCGCATCGGTAACGCTAACCGTTCGCCTAAATTACCTGTGGAGATCAAACCAGATTTATTCGATATAAGCTAGAGCTCAAAAATATTACTGAACATGTAAAACATCATCGAATTTTTATGAATCTTGGTACCTAGTGATTTTGCGGGTTGCTGATTACGAATTCAAAGTCAAATTTCTAAAACTCAAAATGACTTATACAATGTGACGATCAAAAATTGTAAAAATAGTCTGATTTTTTTTAAACTTTGAAATAAGTGGTTTTCCGGATCGTTGATTATAAATCCAAAGCCAAATTTCTAAAATTCAAAGTGGCGGATACAATATGGCGAACAAAAATTGTAGAAATATTCTGATTTTTTTGAAAATTGGAAATGAGGGATTTTCGTCTTGCTGATTACAAATCCCAAGCCAAATTTCTAAAATTTAAAATGGCGGATCCAATATGACGATAAAAAATAATCCGATTTTTATAAAACTTTAAACTTTAGAGTTTTCTGGTTGTTGATTACATAGAATCTAAAGTGAAATTTTCTAGGTTCAAAATGGTAATAAATATTAAAAATTGATAAAAATTATTATTAAAATCATCATTAAAAAATGACAGATAGATTTGTCGTACCCAAGTGAGGCAAGGCATTGCCACTAGAGCCTGACAGAGCTCCTGTCATTTTTTTCTAGACTGGTAATTGCCCTCTAAATCCTGATAATGACCCTGCTAGTTTTTTTTAGATTAGAAATTCTACTGAGGTCCACATCTAAATCGAACGTTAAATAGGGAAAAAAGGGGAATTTCTACACGGGAAAAATTTATTGATTCTCTATCGCTCGATATCAAAAAACTATTGTCAAAGAGATTTTTTAAACTTCTTTTGTTTATTATCGCCCCTTCTTGCTTTCATTTTCCAAGCGAGACAAGTGATATTATTGAATCTTGACTACACTGTAAAAAATTTTGGAAATTTTTAATACTAAATAGTATGACATTTTTCCGAAAAGGGTCGGATATACGTTTTTCCGAGAAAAATGGGTAATTTCTCCGAGAATATTGGAAAATTTTCCGAATATTTTGGTTAAATTCCAAAAAGTTAAGAAATATTTTGTAAAGCTCAGGAGATTGTATAAATAAACCTCCAACTACAATTCGGACTTATTTCCGAATGCATTAGGAAAAATTTCAAAATGTTCGGGTTATAAGCTGGCAAACTTCTTTCGGAAAAATTTCCGAAAAATTGTTTACAGTGTACCAAAGGGAACTGTCATTTTGACATATTACATGTGACATTTTATTTAATGAATTTGTATTTTAATCCTCTAAAATGTTTGAATCTCCACCTAGATCAAGTCAAAAGAGATCGGCAGATTAATCAGGAGAAAAGTATGAAAATTATCTTAAAAATTTAATGAAATATTTTAAACATAATATTAATACAAATTTGCATTCGAGATTCGACTGCGAATGCCTTTTATTGGTCGCTTTCTACTTTTCTTTAACGAGAAGCAATGAAAAAGCTACTGATAAAACCATTAATTATACTAAATAAACGGTTTATACATATGTATTACTTTATCAAAATCTTTTAAATTTTCATTGGATTTAATAATTTAGTTTTAATTAAATTATTTTTCATGTGGGTCAACGTGGTATTTAGACAAAGACAAAATTCAAGATTATCGCTTTTTCTCGCTTGTTTCTTGATTTTATCGACTGAAATAAAGACTAATTTTCTTGACTTGAAGTTCGATACAAATTATTGAACTTGAATTTTATTTTCTTGTCTCGCTTGAATGCAACACTACAAATTTCTGAGTTAAATTTCTGTTGAACTTCTGTTAAATTTCAAAGTAAAATCTCTCTCAGAAAGGACGAAAGCATTCTCTCGCAAAAAAAAACTCGTGCCTAATTCGCCGGATCTGGAAAGAGCGTCTGGAAAAAAAAGAATAAGCAACGAAAAGCAATTCAAATGACAATCCTCGGAAAGGAAACCATCGCGCCGTAAACGATCGAGAATCGCACCAAAAAAATGGAGATTGACATAGAAAGATGAGAGGAATAAATAAGTAAGGAATATATAAATAAAATAAATAAAAAGAAAGAATTAATAAAGGTAGCTCAATGGGACTTCTCCTTCTCTTTCTGCCTGCGAGTGATGAAGAGATTTATTAGAGCAGAAGATAAGGAATTATTTTTATACGATCGTGATGATAATCTGTGAACTTATACAAAAGGCTCTGAGGGGTGTCGGCTCGATTTCAGAGTCGCTGGGTAAATTTGAAAAAAAACATAAGCTTAAAGTATTCAAAATCTAACCTGGCCACTTACAGGATCGTTGTTTTGTTTATACATAAGTGTAAATATATAATTATACGATGAGAGCGACATACTCGAAAAAAATGATTTTTAACATTTTTTAGTTATTAATTTATATATAAAATCTCTGGGCAATTTCAAAAACACAGAATTTTAATGGACGCTGTTTTTCTCTATTTATTTTTATTTTTATTTGTATAATTAAAGTCCTAAATTGATTAATCTGCAATGTTAGAAAAAGTTCAATTTTTTTATACTGTTAGAAAATTCTTGAAATTTCAACCACTCTTCAATTACTGTGATAAAAAATTCATTGACTGTGGTTGAAATTTCAATTACTGTGGTTGAAAATTCATTTACTTTTGGTTGAAAATTCATTTACTTTTGGTTGAAAATTCAATAACTTTAGTTGAAAGTTCAATCATTTTCGTTAAAAATACAGTTACTGTTGGTAGAAAATTGATTTAGTTACGGTAATTGTATAACACTTCAAATAAAGTAATTGAAGTTTTTTCTAACAGTGTGCTTGACGTTTTATTCAATTACTGTAACTGAATCAATTTTGAACCAACAGTAAAGGATTTTTTAACCAAAATGAATGAATTTTCAACTAAAATTAATGCACCGAAGAAAAAGTGGGATTACTAGTTAATTACTAGTTAATAAAAAAAGGGATTACTAGTTAATTCTAGAAAAATTAACTAAAAAACTAGTAAAATTAACTATTGATTTTAGTAAAATCAACTAGAAGTTAATTAAATTTACTAGATTTTAGTTACAATAAATCAACTAGATTTTTAATTAATTTAACCAGAAAAACTAATAATCCCTCTAGCCAACCATTGAACTAGTTAATTTTACTAGTTTTTTTTCTGTACGAATTTTCAACTAAAATGAATGAATTTTCAACCAAAAGTAAATGAATTTTCCACCAAAAGTAAATAAATTTTCCATATTTTCCAATATCATTCCACCAAAAGTAAATGAATTTTCAACCACAGTAATCTAAATTTCAGCCATAAGTTAAATGAATTTTCAATCGCAGTAAATGAAAAATGGTCAAAATTTCAAGAATTTTCTAGCAGTGCAGTGAATTTTATTTCCACGGATAATTTTTCCGATATTTACAGACAGAAAAATCGTTTTTTTCGAGAGTGGCACTCAAAACCGACATAAAGAGAAATCAGGAAAGAATTTGCATTTCGACTACGTGTATATCATTAAGCGCTGTAAATTAAATTTTGGGTGTGCATGTACGTGTCTATGTTAATTTGCGTAGGTACTGTGTACTGCTGCACTTATTACGAAATTCCGAGTGGGTTTCTACTCTTCAAGATCGACTAAAGCAGGAAAAATTTCTCTCTAAATATTGAAAACTTACAGTCAGAAAAATATTTGATATTTGCATCGAAAAAAAACTAGTCAAATTAACTAGTTGATTGGTTCTTTACTGGATTTCTAGTTTTTTTTTGTTTGGTAAATTAACTGAAAATCCAGTTGATTTTACTATTTTTTTTAGTTAATTTTACTAGGATTTACTCTCTAAATGAGAATCAGTCAAAATTTTCACTGATTACATTCAGTGACCCATTTCTAGATAATTCATCAGTCAATTTCACAGAAATTCAGACAAAATTCACCCATTTCTAGCTAATTCATCAGTGAATTTCAGTCAGTTTCACTGAAATTAAGTCAAAATTCACTGATGAATCAGCTAGAAATGGGTCACTGAATGAAATCAGTGAAAATTTTGACTGATTCAGATTTAGAGAGTAACTAGTACACTGTCAGAAAAAACTTCAATTACTTTAGTTGAAATTTTATTCAATTACCGTACAACTGAGTCAATTTTTAACCAAAAGTAAATACATTTTCAACCCAAATGAATGAATTTTCAACTTAAATAAATGAGTTTTCATTGTTTTCAACTAAAAGCAAATGAATTTTCAATTATAGTAAATGCAATTTCAATCACCGGTTAATGAATTTTCAATCACAATAAATGAAAAGTGGTTGAAAGTTAAAGAATTTCCTAATAATGTAATCCCACTTTTTTCCTTCAGTGTGATAAAAAAATATTTGCTTGACCCAACAAAATTTTTTGTTCAATAAAATTTGATTGATTTCTCCAAAAACTATATTAGCTTCAGTCAAACGATTTTATTCAATGAAAAAAGTAACGAATAAGAAGTTTATAACGAACAAGAATTATTCGTTTGCTCAGGAAAAGTTTGGCTTTTTATGGTTCGAGAGGTAATTTAATAGGGAAATAATCTCAACATTTAAATATTGAAAGTAGAACTTTTTAATGAAATTTTTCTCTTTCTTTGGATAAAAAACTTATTGCGGACAGAAAAAGTCGTCATAAAGGAGTCCTCTGTAATGATTAAACTTTCTTTTATATAGTGAAAATATCTATTTAATTTCATCTACTTTTTGTACTTTACTTAACATTCTTTCGAGTTGAAAATCTTGGAATTAATTTGTCAGAAGGTGCTTTTCCTGAGATCTAAATTCGTAAGAAGGAATGTCCTTAATTTTTCACGAGCTGAGCTAAGTTCTCGAATCCAAGACTTGCTTTCATTTCTTGTAGCCTAGTGCACTCTCGAAGGAGTTCTTTTTCACAAATGTCGTCATGACAAAGTACGAGAGCATTTCTCGAGAGCTCGATTCTTGCTCGGAGGCTGTAAAATAAGCAAGCTATACCGTTACTAGTAAGATGTTCGAACGACAACAGTGTAATATATAATATAGCTAGGTGTAAATATATTCTACTAAGAAACACGTCGAAAAATAGGAATTTAACGTTGTCTACTTGGAGAGAGAAGATTTATATTAACGATTTGATGAAAATTAAACAAGAATCAAGAAGAAAAAACGCACTTTAAAGTTGTAAATTGTAAGAAAGAAACAAAGATACAAATGACTACATAAAAGAGGAGGCTTGATGAAAGGAAGACTTGAAAGTTTCATCTACAAAAGAAAGAAACATGTTTTATAAAAACAAAAGTTTTGTGGAAACAAAGAGGAACCTGGTTTCATTCTTAGTGAAATTGTTTCTTCATTGATGAATATAAAAGAGGAAAAACTTGTTTTGGTCCGATGTAGAATTTAAAAAAAAGAGAAGAAATGAATTATAGAATAAAGAAATTGTTTATGGAATAGTTAAAGGAAGGAATAAAATAGAAAGTTAATCTTGACAAAAAGCGAGGTTTTTCGGGGTTTTTGAATAAAGTTTCTTTTTTTGAATAAACTTCCTCTCGTGAAGTTGATTGTCTTCTAAATGTTGAGGAGCTTGAACGCGCAAGTGCTGCCGAATTGCCAAATGTAACAATCAAATTTGTGTGTAGAAAAGACACGAATTTTCCAGGAGCGAAAGGAAAAGAGAATAAAAGTGTGTTTGTCAGTTCGTGTGACAAGGAGAGAAAGGGATGAAGGCTAACTTTCCAATTTGGAGATTCTTTTTTTTAGTTTTAATAATAATTACTTTTATATTTAATAATTTTCTCTGGAATTCTATGTATTTCACAGAATATCTGTGAAAATTCAGAAACTCTTTTTTACATGGGATTTAAAATAAAAGTGAAAATTCAGAAACTCTTTTTTACGTGGGATTTGAAATAAAAGAGTCTTGACAATAAATTGGAAGGTAGTCTGCGTATAATCGAACGCCTAGATTAGAGAGAGTGATCGACTATGTATAGTGTTGAATCAATTACTTTTAACCTCCCTGTTAATCGACTAGGAAAATCTTTTCTCGGTGCCTTTCTGTCTCACTTCTTCCATCGTTTTATGCAATAAAAGAAAACGCCTTTTCATGTCTCTCGATCGTATGTATACATTAATGGAAGCGAGGACAATTATCTTTCAATTTCCAATCAAATCGCAAAACTCTGATGCATCCATCATATCTTGATAGTGAAATTACAAAGATTTTGTGAATAAAACACAGGAAAAAAGGGTGAGGAAAAAAGAGGAAGGATAATGTGAAAAGTATGTGTTAATGATGGGAAAAAGTATGCCATAAGAAATAAAAAGAGAATGAAAAATAGTCAAAAAGTAAGAAATAAAGAAAGAAGGAAAAGAGAGATGAGAAAATGAATGAAAGATACATTCCTTACAATTTCATCATCTCTTCTTTTTATTGATCTTGTTACATTAATGAGTTAAAAGACCACTCGTATTTGCACTCTCATCACTATGAGAATTTATTATTTTATCAATAAATGATCAAACTTTTCTGAAAGGAAATGATTGATTTTTCTTTTAATTAAATGAAGAGTTCTAAATAAAGTCCTTATCATAAAGAAAGAATCTCAAGTGACAATCAAAATTCATTTTAATTGCAAGAAATGGAAGACCGTGAATATTTTAATGAACCAGTTTGCTCTGAAAAATTTTAATCATATATTTTTAATTAAAAGTAAAACGTATGACAGAAAAAGAGTTCAAATTAAAATTAGAGCAGCGAAATAATTTGAATAGAAGAGAGAAGCTTGTTAATTTCTTGATTTAAAAAAAAATTATATAGTGTGCTGGGTTTGAAAAGGAATTGGGGTCGACATCTTCTAGATTTCTGGAGTATTATCCGAGGAGAAGCGTCAATTTTCACACAATTTGATTTCCGTAGAGTCTGATCGGAATTCGTGAAAGTCGGAGAAAAGCGCATTAGATGGGGGGAAAAGGAGCGGAAAAATCGCACTGGGAAATGTCATTTTTATCGACGTGGTGTGAATTTAATCTCTCTAGTAAATTTAGACCTTCATACTTTTATAATGTTTCTACACTCTTCGACTAGGACTTTTAAGACTTTTAAGAAACCGTCATAGTATTTGAGATTTTCTAGACAATACCTGGGATAGTTCAACTTGTAGATTCCATCCTTCAGAAAAAATACGATAAAGTAATTTGCCTTAATTTCAATCAATATTATCAATTTCGTTCTAGCACTTTCATTTTTAGCAAGAATATTTAATAATATTTTTGAAACTATTTTCAGCGATGCCGAAAAAATTCGATACACACGTAGGAAATATCCTAAACTTGTAGGAAGAGGATTTTTTCTTATACTAATGATTTTTAAAGATTAAAAGGTGAAAAATGAGTATTGAGTAATTAAGGCCAGTAATTTTCAAAGAATAATCGAGCTATTTTTTTTTTTGCTTAAAAGAGGATTCAAGGCATATTGCTTTAACGGATTATCTCTACACATCTGTGCCTTCATCAATCATCCGACTCTTTTACATTCACTCTTCTTTATAATACTCTGTAGTCATTCCGAACTTCCATACCTATTTATATTTATTCTTTTGCTCTTCATCAGTCTCTATTTCTGTTTAGTATCAAAACTTCGTAAAAAACTCCCAAACGATAGACGTCAATATATTTTAAATTTCAAAATTTTCCGGTGTTTTCCAAGCTCTCGAAAAATTTTGGAAATTACTATAATTTCTGTGATTGTGAATTTTAAATTATTTGAAATTCTGTATTCTGAATTGTTTTTTTAATGAATTTCATTATTACTTTATTATAACTGAATTTAGTATTTTTATTTAAATTTTATTTTAATTTATGAAAAAATGAAATAACTAAGAAAATACGTTTCGAAATTTCTTTATTCTTTTTAAAATCTTAGATACTGAATTCTCTCAAAATTCTAGAGAAACTTTCGAAATTCCCTAAAATCATTTTAACTCCTCAGACAATACTAAAAAGTGTTCTAAAACTCTGGACAATCTTGGGAAATGAAATATTTCTAGAATTTGTACTTTTTAGTGTCTTTTATGTTTAATTAAAAAATATTTTTTCATGGAAATTCTCTAAAGCTTTTGTCATTTGGAAAAAGCTCCTTATCTAAGAACACAGTGTTCGATTAGAAACATTAGGTTCCGTTAGGCTCATTTTAATTTCTTTTTTGTGAGATATTGAATCAAAATATTTTGATTAATGACTCAAGTAATTAATTTACAATAGAATTAAGACATTTTTTTAAATATATGTAGGATTCATAATAATATTTTAAGCCAATCGAACACTGGGTACAAATGCACCACTTCGAGGTTAATAAAAAAATCCAAAAATATTGGATAAAACGTTGAATTTTTAAACAAAGACTTAAAGATGTGTAAAAGTGATAAATAAATACAGGGGAGAATTTAAAAGTACTTCGAATGTTAATCACACATAAATTTTCGTCCCTGAAATATGCGTTTGAGAAAGTCAAGATATGGGAATGAGTGAAATGGGAATGAGCGAAAGAAAGAAAGCTTGAAAGAAAATAAGAATGGAAAAAAGGGAAGAGAATTCAAGAGTGTTCGACACGTCGTAAACTACATAAGTGATTATATAAGCGTGATTCCTGTAAATTAGCCTGTAAAAAAGAAAGAATTAATTAATTAAAATAGGTGCAGTCGTTAAGATTCCCTTTTGTAAATAATTCAGCGAGAATCGTGCGAGTAGTTCTTTAAAGAGGACATGTATTGCGTTATATTATATATATATATATATATATATATATATATATAATATAATATAAATATATAATTTGGTAGACGAATTAATTTTTAAAAATTGCGAGAAGATAAGAAAACGGCCTGCCGAAACATTTTCTGTGGCTGAAAGACGAATTTTTGATCAAATTTTACTTATCACAATGAATTTATGTAACATTTAATTACAACAAATTTCTCTTCGATTAATTAATTTGGTTAAAATTCAAGATAATCTTCTAAAATATCTTTCAGCCAGAGATAAAAACTCCAGAAATTTTAGATGAAGATCTGATTCAACCAGTACAGTTCTGTACTTATTGTTTATCTATAAATAATAATTATTTAATCATATTATTTATCAGTAATGAATATTATTTTTAAAAATAATTATTGATTATTTATTTATAAATCAAGTACAATTAAATAAGTTTGGCGATGGGACTGTCGTTGAATAAGATTTTTATCGTTCAATAATTACGATAAGTTATCCAATGTTACGTGAAAAATTAAAACAGTGCAAAAAATTCGATTGCAAAAAAAAAAGCAATAGAGAGAAATACGCTAGAAAAATACAATTAAACAATCACACACACACACAAACACAAAATAAAGAGGACACGAAAAACACAAGGTGTTAACTTGGAATAAATGTTACAAATATATTTACACTCTTGTCACTTCCAATTTATTTCACTCCCATATTAATTACTTTTAACCTTACTTAAAAAGTAGTTAAAAAGAAGGCAAATTATACTATTAGAAAAATAATTAATTAATTATTATCTATAAACTGCTAAAATTGAAAATCATGGAAAAAATAACAGAAATAAAATGGAAAATAAAGCAGAAGATAAATTTTGAAATAGAAACGTAACTTTGACTTTATATGAATAATTAATCAAGGTATTACGTTATGTGTGCTGGATTGACACTTGCCACTATGTTACCCCCATTACATGATCTGTAATGGTGTGGTCATTTTGAGGTCTTGAATTGCGGAAATTTACTCGCATCACTGCCAAAAGCAGGCAAACGGATGATCGATTCCCCACACACCAGCTTATTTGCTGCTGATGCAAATGCGTGGTCAAGCTCGAGACGATCTAACGAAACTGTGTGTCTAATCAGTCCAATTGAGCAGGAAATTTTAACTACATTAATGCCTAATTTACTCTCCACAAAATAGGACGATAATTCATTTTTAAAAAGATGTGTTCATTAATTCTTAATTTTTTTTAATAAATAAAGAGCAGATTATAAATTTGCTGCAATTAATTAACTGTTATTAGTGTTATTACTAAAGCACGAACAAATGAGTAATCAACTGTATTGATAGAGTAATATTATTAATAGAGAAATTAATATTATTAACAGAGTAATTAAAATTATTATTAACGTACAAATTATTAATAAACTAGCAAATTTATACGAGCGCTGAAGCGCGCGTGAAACGTTTCATTAGCAATCTGTTAAAAGATGGTAAAAGAAAATACTAAAATATATTGTAATTTAATACAAAAAAATACTATAAGTAGTATACGTATGTATGTATATAGAATTGAACCGCCTCATCGTAGAAGGGGGTATAACATTTCTTCGTCCGAGCGCAATGGCCTCTGAATGCTTTTGTAAATTTTTTTGAACTTTGACTTTTGGAAATTTATTTGGATTACTTACTTTGCTTGGATAATATAAAAAAATATTTTTAAAATTGTAATGTTTACATTGTCAGGATCCGTTTGCGCTCGGGCCAAGAAATTTTTATACCTCCTTCCACGATGCGGCTGATCAATTTTTAATGCACTTCATTATACAATTTTCAATTCAGAGGAAACGTATTTGTTTTGTGCACCGAGCCTAGTTTGACGCGGTGTTCTTCGAACCTGATTAAAATTATATCAAGGCAGAAGTAGGTTA
>JBAGKK010503736.1:3647-19510 GCA_037177015.1 Euceroptres primus | reverse complement strand
AGATGAAGTCAAAGAATTCAATTCAAAATAATTCAAGGTAAATTCAAAATAATAATGCAAAATAAATTCAAAGAAAACAAAAGAATTCAAGGTATAATAAGGTATAGTAATGCAAAATAAATTCAAAGAAAACAAAAGAACTGAAGGTAAGTTCAAAAAATACAAAATGAATTCTAAGAATTCGAGGAGAATTAAAAATAATCATTTAAAAAATTCAAGGTGAATTCAAAATAATTCAGAGATTTCAAGGTAAATATCAAGAATTCAAGATGAATTGAAAGAATTCGTGGTGAATTTAAAATAAAAATACAAGGTGAATTAAAAGAATACAGAAGAAAACAAAAGAAAGGATTCAAAGAAAAAAACAGAATTGAAAGGAAACAAAACAATTCAAAGAATTCAAGTGGAATTCGAAAGAATGATTCAAAAAATACAAGATGAATTCAAAGAATTCAATTCAAAATAATTCAAGGTGAATTCAAAATAATAATGCAAAGTAAATTTAAAGAAAACAAAAGAATTTAAGAAAAACGAAACACTGCCAAGAATTTAAGATGAATTCAAAAGAATGATTCAAATAATACAAGATGAAGTCAAAGAATTCAATTCAAATTAATTCAAGGTGAATTCAAAATAATAATGCAAAATAAATTCAAAGAAAAAAAAAAGAATTAAAAAAAACAAGTCACTGCCAAGAATTCGAAATGAATTCAAGAGAATAATTCAATGAAATCAAGGTGAATTCAAAAAATTCAAGATGAATTTAAAATAATTCAAGGTGAACTCAAAACAAGAATACACCGTGAATTCAAAAGAATAGTTAAAGAATTCAAAGGATACAAGGTGAATTCAAAACAATTTTTCAAAAATGCAAAATAAATTTAAAATAATTCGCAGATTTCAAGGTGAATTGAAGGATTTCGAGGTGAATTCAAAAGAATTCAAAATAAGAATACAAAGTGAATTCAAGAAAAATTTTAAAAAGAATACACGATAAATTCAAAGATACAAGATACAAGATTAGTTAAAAAGAATTCAAAGGATACAAGGTAAATTCTAGGAATATAAGATGGATTCTAAAGGATTCAACGAATTCGAAATAAGAATACAAGGTGAATTTAAAAGAATTATTCAAAAAATACAAGATGAATTTAAAATAATTCAGAGATTTCGAGGTTAAATTAAAGAATTCAAGGTAAATTGAAAGAATTCGAAGTGAATTCAACAGAATTCAATGTAAGAATACAATGTGAATTCAAATAAAATAAAATAATTCGAAGAATTCAAGGAGAATTCAAAAGAATGATTCAAAAAATACAAGATCAAGTCAGAGAACTCAATTCCAAATAATTCAAGGTGAATTCAAAATAAGAATTCAAAGAAAACAAAAGAATTTAAAAAACAAAACACTACCAAGAATTCGAGATGAAGTCAAAAGAATAATTGAATGAAATCAAGGTAAATTCAAAAAATTCGAGATGAATTTAAAATAATTCATAGATTTCAAGGTAAAATTAAAGAATTCAAGGTAACTTGAAAGAATTCGTAGTGAATTCAAAAGAATTCAAAATAAGAACACAAGGTGAATTCAAAGAAAATAAAAGAATTCAAAGAGTACAAAATAATTCAAAGAATACAAAAGAATTCAAAAAACACAAAATAATTCAAAGAATACAAAAGAATTCAAAGAACACAAGAGAATTCAAAGAATACAAAATAATTCAAAGAAAACAAAAGAATTTTCAAAAAACAAAATAATTCAAGGTGAATTCAAAAGAATCATTCAAAAAATACAAGATAAAGTCAAAGAATTCAATTCAAAATAATTGAAGATGAATTTAAAATTAGAATGCAAAGTAAATTCAAAGAAAACAGAAGAATTTAAAAAACGAAACACTGCCAAGAATTCAAGATGAATTCAAAAGAATAATTGAATGAAATCAAGGTAAATTCAAAAAATTCGAAATGAATTTAAAATAATTCATAGATTTTAAGGTGAAATTAAAGAATTCAAGGTAACTTGAAAGAATTCGAAGTGAATTCAAAATAATTTAAAATGAGAATACAAGGTGAATTCAAAGAAAATAAAAGAATTCAAAGAGTACAAAATAATTCATAGAATTCAAAGAACACAAAAGAATTCAAAGAAAACAAATGAATTCGAAGAAAACAAAAGAATTCAACGAATTTAAAGGAAACAAATCAATTTAAAGTATTCAAGGTGAATAAAAAAAATAGTACAAAAAATTCAAGATGAATTCGATGTAATTCGAAGATTTCAAGGTGAATGTAAAGAATTCAAAGAATTTCAAAGAACACAAAAGAATTCAAAGAAAACAAAAGAATTCAAAGAATTTAAAGGAAACAAATCAATTTAAAGTATTCAAGGTGAATTAAAAAAAATAGTATAAAAAATTCAAGATGAATTCGATATAATTCGAAGATTTCAAAGTGAATGTAAAGAATTCAAAATTAGAATATAAAGTGAATTCAAAGAATGCAATGTATTTAAGAATTCAAAGAAAACAAAAGAATTCAAAGAATTTAAAGGAAACAAATCAATTTAAAGTATTCAAGGTGAATTAAAAAAAATAGTATAAAAAATTCAAGATGAATTCGATATAATTCGAAGATTTCAAAGTGAATGTAAAGAATTCAAAATTAGAATATAAAGTGAATTCAAAGAATGCAATGAATTTAAGACGAATTCTAAAGGAGTCAAAGAATTAAAAAAAAGAATGGAAAGTCAATTTTTAAAAATAATTCAAATAATTCAATATGAATTTTTAAAAAATCAAAACAAGAATTCAAAAAATATAAGATGAATTCAGAACAATTTAAAGAATACATGCTGAATATAAAGAATTCAAAGAAAGAAAAGCAATTTAAAGAATTCAAGTTGAATTCAAAAGAATAATTCAAAGAACTAAAGGTAAATTCAAGAATTACAAAATGAGTTCAAAGAATTAAAAATAAAAATGCAAAGTAAATTTTAAAAAATAATTCTAATAATGCAATATGAGTTTTAAAAAAATACAAAATACAAGATGAATTCAAGAGAATTCAAAGAAAACAAGTTGAATTCAAAGAATTCAAAGGAAGCAAAACAATTCAATATCTTCAAAGTGAATTTAAAAGAATTTTAGGTGAATTAAAATAATTCAAAATAAAAATACAGGGTGAATCCAATATGAATAACTTCAAAAAATACAAGATGAATTTAAAAAAATTCAAAAAAATATACTTAAGAATGATTTAAAGAATACAAGGTGAATTTAAAGAATTTTGGGTGAATTCTAAAGGATTTAAAGAATTGGAAATAAAAATACAAGGTGAATTGAAAAGAATAATTCAAATAATACAATATAAATTTAAAAGAATTCAAAAAATAAAAAATGAATTCAAGAGAATTCAAAGAATACATGCTGAATACAAAGAATTAAACGAAATCAAAATAATTCAAAGAATGCAGGGTCACTTCAAGAAAATAATTCAAAAAAATACACAATGAGTTCTAAGAATTCAAGGAGAATTCAAAACAATAATTCAAAAAATTCAAGATAATTTCAAAATAATTCAGAGATTTCAAGGTGAATTTAAAGAATTCAAGGTGAACTGAAAGAATTCGAGGTGAATTCGAAATAAGCATACAAAGTGAATTCAAAGAATACAAAAGAATTCAAGGTGAATTCAAAGAATTCAAAATAAGTATACAGGATGAATTCAAAATAAATAAATTTAAAAAATACAAGGTTAACTCAAAAAAATGCAAAGAATTATTCAAAAGAATAATTCAAAGAATACAAGGTGAATTCAAAGAATTTAAGGTGAATTCTAAAGCAGTAAAAGAATTGGAGATAAGAATACAAGGTAAATTTAAAAGAATAATTCTAATAATGCAATATGAATTAAAAAGAATTCAAAATATACAAGATGAATTCTAGAGAATTGAAAGAATATAAGGTGAATTCAAGGAATTCTAAGAAAGCAAAACAATTCAAAGAATTCAAGGTGAATTCAAAAGAATAATTCAAAGAATACAAGATGAATTCAAAGAATACAAAAGTCTTCAAGGTGAATTCAAAACACTTTTAGGTGAATTTAAAGAATTCAGGGAATACAAGTTGAATTCAAATAATTCATAATAAAACTATAGAGTGAATTCAAAATGAATAAATTCAAAAAATACAAGATGAATTCAGATAAATTCAAAGAATGATACGAATCATTCAATGATTCGAAATCATTCAATTCTTCATTCAAAGAATGAAGAATCATTTAAAGAAAACAAGGTGAATTCAAAGAATTTAAGGTGAATTCTAAAGGATTCAAAGAATTAGAAATAAGAATACAAGGCAAATTGAACAGAATAATTCAAATATTGCAATATGAATTTAAAAGAATTCAAAAAATAAAAACTGAATTTAAGAGAATTCAAATTCAATTCATGCTAAATACAAAGAATCCAAAAAAGCCAAAAAATTAAAAGAATTCAGTGTGAATTCAAGATAATAATTCAAAGAATTCATTGTGAATTCAAGATAATAATTCAAAGAATTCATTGTGAATTCAAGAGAATAATTCAAAGAACTGAAGGTAAGTTCAAAAAAATACAAAATGAGTTCAAATAATTCAAGGAGAATTCAAAAAATTCAAGATGAATTCGAAATTATTCAGAGATTTCAAGGTGAATTTAAAGAATTCAAGGTGAACTGAAAGAATTAGAGGTGAATTCAAAAGACTTCGAAATAAGAATACAAAGTGAATTTAAAAAATACAAAAGAATGCAAGGTGAATTCAAAATAAATATACAGGGTGAATTCAAAATGAATGAATTAAAAGAATACAAGATGAAGTCAAAAAATTCAAGGAATTATACAAAAGAATAATTAAAAGAATACAAGGTGAATTCAAAGAATACAAGGTGAATTCAAAGAATACAAGGTGAATTCAAAGAATTTAAGGTGAATTCTAAAGTAGTCAAAGAATTGGAAATAAGAATACCCGGTAAATTTAAAAGAATAATTCTAATAATGCAATATGAATTAAAGAGAATTCAAAATATACAAGATGAATTCAAGAAAATTCAAAAAATACAAGATATAAGAGAATACAAAAATACAAGAGAATTCAAAAAATACAAGATGAATTCAAAAGAATTTAAAGAATATACGGTGAATTCAAGGAATTCTAAGAAAGCAAACCATTTCAAAGAATTCAAGATGGATTCAAAAGAATAATTCAAAGAATACAAGATGAACTCAAAGAATACAAAAGTCTTCAAGGTGAATTCAAAACACTTTTAGGTGAATTTAAAGAATTCAAGGAATACAAGATGAATTCAAGGAATACAAGATGAATTCAAGGAATACAAGATGAATTCAAGGAATACAAGATGAATTCAAGGAATACAAGATGAACTCAAGGAATACAAGATGAATTCAAGGAATTCAAAGAATTCAAGGTGAATTCAAATAATTCAAAATAAAAATACAGAAAGAATTCAAAAGGAATAAATTCACAAAATTCAAGATTAATTCAAAAAAATTCAAAGAATTTTACAAAAGAATAATTCAAAAAATACAAGATGAATTGAAAAGAATTTAAAAAAACAAAATAATTCAATGAATTCAGGGTAAATTCAAAAGAATTATTCAAAAAATGGAAGAAAAATTCAAAAGAACACAAAAGAATTCAAAATAAGAATACAAGGTGAATTCAAAAGAATCACTCAAAAAATACAAGATGAATTCAAAAGAATTCAGGAACAAGTGTACATCTTAATTTACTGGTGGTTAACCCCTCGCATATTTTTTAAAATTGTATAAAGATATTTTATTCCATTTTACCTGAACTCTAGCCTCAGTGAGTTGAATTCGAAGGGCGAGTTCTTCCCTGAAAAAGACGTCCGGATAATGAGTTTTCTGAAAGGCACGTTCAAGTTCTTCAAGTTGAAAATTTGTGAAAGTGGTTCGATATCTTCGCTGCTTTCGCTTCCCGACACTTCCGGAAGTTTGACGCTCTTCACTTCCTGGACTCGGGGAGAAATCGTATGCTGAAAATTGTTAACAAAATAACATGTATTTAAAAATATTCTGGAATAATCAAAGTTGATAGAAAAGGAGGAAAATTGGAAATGAAGTTCTAAGTTTCTAAGTTTAAAAGTGATATAGAATCTTTATATCCAGCTAATGAATTCCAAGGTCAAGAGCTCTTATGAAAGTTTTTAATTCAAGACCTGAAACTTCGAAGGAGTTTTGAACTAAAGTTTGTAAATTCAAAGCTTTGAAATTAGTAAGTAAAATATGGTTTCAGCAATAATGAAAGTAATTATTATTGTATAGTCTTCAAAATACTTCAAACAGTCGATAAACATCATTAGCTGACAAAATTTCAAACTTTGGAGTCTTTCCCCAACTCCTTATTTTCACCTTTAAAAAAAAATTCCCCTTTTTACTTAAGTGGATGTTATTTATTTTTTGTCTACTGTCTCCTTTTTACATCTTTGTTTTCAAGAAACTTCCCCCTTTTAAAAAAAAGATTTCCCCTTTTTTCAAGAAACTTCTCTTTTTTAAAAAAGATTTCGCCTTTTTCAAGAAACTTCTTTTTACCACTTGTTATAAAAGAAACTTCCCTTTTTTTAAAAATATTTTCCCTTTTTATACCTTTTCTTCAAGAAACTTCGCCTTTTTATTATTTTTATTATTATAGTTGAACCGTCGAAATCACTATATTCAGAAGTTGATTAATTATTGGGCAACTGCACCCTTTCTTGTTACATCACTGATTCTTTCTTCTAGTCTACGAATTGTTCCTAGCAACGCCAATAGAAATGCTTTGCTTTAGCCAATTAAGATTCAGCCCGTTGTCAAAGAAGCAAACAATGAAAAGAAAATCACCATCTTTTCGTCGGCAGCTTCCGAAGCGACAAGAGTCCAGCAAAGAAAAGTTTAAAATATATCAGTTATATGTTAATTTGTAATTCGGATTTCCTGGTATCAATTGTGATTTTCTGAGGTGAGGTTTTGAGTGAGAAATCAGGGAGATTTTCGTTTGTGATTTGTGTGTCACCTTTTCTTTTCTTTTGGTTGTTTGGGATTTGTCCTTTTTGTTTTAAGTAATTAACGTGCAAATCTTTCGGAATTTTCCTTGACTGAGTTAAGTCTTGAGGGTTATATTTATAACCTTAAGTCTTGAGTATTATATTTATTTTAGATCTAAATTACAATTTTTATTCGTTCTTTTAAATTTTAATTGGTTATATTTCCTGAACATATTTGTGCTTCTTCTCTTGTTGAAAATTTTTCCCGATTTGATGTTAAGATCCTCCCTTTAATTTAATTTACAATTGGTAAATTCTTCCCTGACTATTGAGATCCCATTTCCCTTTTTCTAATTTAATTTAATTTACTAATAACACAGGCCGACAAAATTTGGCCGACCTTCAGACCCAAAAACCAGAGAATACTTTTCCGAAGGTTTTTGATGCGCTGAATTCGAATCTGAGGTCCAAATTGCTCAATTGGCTCTGGTTTCCGACATATCCTAACCTAAAAGTACAAAAATCGCGATTTTGGGCTACATTTAAGGTTATGTAGTATCGTGACCTCCCTTTTTTTTTTAAAAACTAATAATAGCATCTTAAAGTTCAAGTCTTAACCTTTCAAATAACGTTGAGTTTGCTCAGATATCTTTTTGTTTCGCTAAGATATCGCATTTTAAAATTTTTTAGTTATCCATAAACCTACAAACCATAAGCCCATGAAGTCTAAACAGAAACCCACAAACCCCCAACCTACAAACTCTAAATCCTCAAACCCCGAAATCGCAAACCCCAAACCCAACAACCCCAAATCTACACACCTCAAACCTACAAACCCCAGCTTGAGCTTTGTAGATTAGAGGGCTTACGGTTCGGGATTTGAATTTAGGGGATATAGGAGTTGGAAATATTTTTGCAAGATGTCCATAGTTTTTAGAGATAAAAAATTTGCGATGCTACATAACCTCAAATATAGGCAAAAATCGCGATTTTTGCACTGTAAGGCTTGGATATCTCAAAAATCCTGACGTTAAAGCGATTCGGAGGTCGGATTCATCCCAAACCCACGAACCCCAAACATTTTTATTTTTAAAAACTATGGACAACATCTTGAAAAAATCTTTCCAACTCCAACTCCTATATCCCCTCAATCAAAATCCCGAACTGTAAACCCACTAATCTACAAAGCTCAAGCTGGAGTTTGTGAGTTTGAGGTGTGTAGTTTTGTGGTTTGGGGTTTGTGGG
The DNA here is from genome assembly GCA_037177015.1 of Euceroptres primus. Taxonomy (NCBI): domain Eukaryota; kingdom Metazoa; phylum Arthropoda; class Insecta; order Hymenoptera; family Figitidae; genus Euceroptres; species Euceroptres primus. The sequence goes on along the minus strand of JBAGKK010503736.1, from coordinate 11,223 downwards.
TTTGAGGTTTGGGGTTTTTGGGTTTGTGAGTTTGGGGTTTGGGGATTTAGAGTTTGTAGGTTGGGGGTTTGGGGGTTGTGGGCTTGGTGTTTCTCTTTAGACTTCATGAGCTTATGGTTTGTAGGTTTATGGATAACTAAAAAATTTTAAAATGCGATATCTTAGCGGAAAAAAATATATCTGAGCAAATTCCACGTCATTTGAAAGGTTAAAAATTGTACTTTAAGATGCTGTTAATAATTTTTTGGAAAAAAGAAATGTTGCGATTCTACATAACCTCAAATATAGCCCAAAAGCGCGATTTTTGCAGTTTTAGGTCACGATATCTCGGAAACCAGAGTCAATTGAGCAATTTGGACCTCAGATTCGAATTCAGCGCACCAAAAACCTTCGGAAAAGTATACTCTAGTTTCTGGGTTAAAATCTTGTCGGCCTGTGTAATTGTTGAATTTTGTCAATTAACCCATTTTGTCTGGTCTTGGAAAACCGGACGAAAAGATCTTAACTTTTAGTTAGTCATCATCAATTTTTCCGTTTGTTATGATTTTATAACCTTGAAATTTTGTCTTGTTAATTTTTATTATTGCTTGAAACTTTTGTATTTATTATTTGATTTATGTGGTTTGATAAGAAAATAATTTTTATAACCTCAAGTTGCTGAATAAAATTATTATTGATTAATTTTTGATATTTTTCTTTGAATTTAATTTAGGATACAAGATAATCTTTTTCAAAAGGACCACCCTCTCTCCATTTTCCAGGTAAGGGACTGAGCTAACCTTTTTAAAGTTCCGTCAAAAAACATTTATTTTTGCTTTTTGTATATTTTAGTTTTCTTTTGAATTAAATAATTTAATTTAATTTGATCCCGGAAAGATCTGGCGCCCAAAGATAATTATTCTCTTGTGATTTATCTTAATTTTAAAAATAAGTTTTGTACCGAAGGTAATCGTAATTTTTAAAAAATTGCGATCACATATTACACTTTTTTCAAGAAACTTCACCTTTTTATTATTACACTTTTTTCAAGAAACTTCACCTTTTTATTAATACACTTTTTTCAAGAAACTTCACCTTGTTATTATTACACTCTTTTCAAGAAACTTCGCCTTTTTATTATTACACTTTTTTTCAAGAAACTTCGCCTTTTTATTATTACACTTTTTTCAAGAAACTTCACTTTTTTATTCTTTTTTTTCAAGAAACTTCTTTTTTCCCCTTTCTCCTGGTTTTTCTCCTTTAAATGCGAACTGAATTAATAAAACCCAATAAGACTTTATATTTCGTAAACAATTTCAATTTTGGCATAATAAATAATTTTAAATTTTAACTGTTTCAAATTTAATTTAATTCTTCTTCATTTGAGCAATTTTGATTTTAATTTTATCAAAATTCGACAGATTCAAAACAGCATTGAAATGTCTTGAGTATGGAAATTTTTCAAATTAGATCCCTTTAAAATTGAAAAGTTTAACATTTAAATTCTATTTCTAGCACTTTTAATTAAAAACTGTTTATTTTCAAATGCTTTTAATTCGACATGATTGAAATTGGAATTGAGTTTTGTATTAAGAGTTTCAAAATAATTCAAAGGTATTCAAGGTTAATTCAAAAGACTTCAATGGAATTCAAATAAACCAAGTCGAACTTTTTTGATATCGCATAATAATTTAATTCAATGTTTTTCTACTAAAGATTTTTTTAACCGGGTTTTTTGAACTCCAAAATTTCCTGGTCGTTTTTCATTTCACATAATGTAAAATTTCTAAAAAGGATTGTTTCTTTCTCTTTATTAAAGTTTGTCCTATTTTTTGTGAAAAACAGGGTTTTTTTTTATTCCAAAAATTCCTGGTCGTTTTCCGTTTCACATAATATTAATAATGTAAAATTTCTAATAAAACGATTGTTTCTTTCCTATTTTTTGTGAATTTTGAGGGCATTTTTCGCTCTGAAGCCTAGTATTGATTTTTCCACTAGAAGAATCACGATAAAGTCAAGTCTAAAACTAGGTTTAAAGACTAACATTCTCATCTAATCTTATCTACATTCAGAGATACATTTCTCCTATTTGTTCCAATGTAAATCAAACATAAAACTAAATTTCAAAATCCTCCATAATATTTCAGTGACTCTATCATTAATATCCATTAATTAGCCCCTTCAGTTCTAACTTTCTGGATATAAAATCTATTTTTTTGCGATTAATAACTATTTCGGGGACTAAAGAATTAAAAAAATAAATAATATAATAATTATAATAAATAAATAATAAATAAAAAAATCAAATTTTGAAAATCTAGTTTCTTTACCATTTGGATTTTTTCTCGAGAACTAATAAATAGTTTCTGCTGCACAAAAGTACCATACAAAATCGGCAGTTTACTGAGGAAATATAGGAATTTTTGTTTTTTATTCATTATTTTTATATTTTAAATTTGCGGCTTTGAATTGATACTTCATAAATTGAACAATTAAAAATTAAAAAATACACAGTTTAAAAAAATTCGTATTGAAAACAATTACAAAGATTAAATCAAGGGTGAATCATTCAAAATGGGAGAATTTAAATTTAAATTTTGAAGAGTTTAAAATTCAAAATTCAATTTAAAGTTAAAAATTTCAATCAAGCGTCTACGTTTAAGGCTTAATCAATTTAGATTGAAATGTATTTAAAAAATTGTTTAGTTTCAAAAATTTTTTATCGTTCAAAATAGTACAATTTCAAATTTAAAAAAGGAGCAGAAATTGAAAATTTTTTACTTCAAAACGCTTAAAATAAATAAATATTAAAAAATACAAAAAATAAATATTAAAGGTGTAAAAAGGAAAGACTTTTAAAACGGGGTGAATAGGGCAAATCTTTAAGAAAAAGGAGACGTTTCTTTTAAGAAAAAAAAAAGGAAAATCCTTTAATTTGAAATTTACTTTCCTTTAATTTTTAATTTAATTTAAAATCCGTTTTCTTTAAAAAAAGAAAAATATTTTTAAAAAAAGAAGTTTCTTGTTGGAATATTCCCTGAGAATAGTCCCAATGTTCCAATGGAATAATCCGGGAATGTAAATAAAATATTCCGTGCTATGGGGTACTTTCTACGATTTAGATTTTTTTCTCAAAAAGTAATAACCTACGTAATATTCCAGGAATGTGAATAGAATATTCCGTGCTATGGGGTTCTTTTTACTATTTAGATTTTTTTATAATCCGCTATGGGGCTCTTTTTACCATTTAAATTTTTTTCTTGCGAAGTAATAACCAATGGAATATTCCCGGAAAGTGAATAGAATATTTCGTGCTATGGGGTTCTTTTTACTATTTAGATTTTTTATATTCCGCTATGGGGTTCTTTTTATCATTTAGATTTTTTCCTTGAGAAGTGATAACCAATGGAATATTCTAGAAATGTGAATAGAATATTTCGTTATGGGGTTCTTTTTACCCTTTAGATTTTTTTATATCCCGCTATGGGGTTTTTTTTATTATTTAGATTTTTTCTGGAGAAGTAATAACCAATGGAATATTCCAGGAATGTGAATCGAATATTCTGCTATGGGGTTCTTTTTACCATTTAGATTTTTTTATATTCCGCTATGGGGTTCTTTTTACCATTTAGATTTTTTTCTGGAGAAGTAATAACCAATGGAATATTCCCGGAATGTGAATAGAATATTCCGTGCTATGGGGTTCTTTTTACTATTTAGATTTTTATGTTCCGCTATTGGTTTTTTTTACCATTTAGATTTTTTTCTTGAGAAGTAATAACCAATGGAATATTCCCGGAAAGTGAATAGAATATTTCGTGCTATGAGGTTCTTTTTACTTTTTAGATTTTTTATATTCCGTTATGGGGTTCTTTTTATCATTTCGATTTTTTCCTCGAGAAGTAATAATCAATGGAATATTCCAGGAATGTGAATCGAATATTCCGCTATGGGGTTCTTTTTACCATTTAGATTTTTTATATTCCGCTATGGGGTTCTTTTTATCATTTATATTTTTTCCTCGAAAAGTAATAACCAATGGAATGTGAATAAAATAACCAGGAATGTGAATAGAATATTTTGTTATGGGGTTCTTTTTACCCTTTAGATTTTTTTATATCCCGCTATGGGGTTCTTTTTATTGTTTAGATTTTTTTCTGGAGAATTGGTTATTACTATAACCAATGGAATATTCCAGGAATGTGCATAGAATATTTCGTTATGGGGTTATTTTTACCATTTAGATTTTTTATATTGCGCTATGGGGCTCTTTTTACCATTTAGATTTTTTTCTTGAGAATTAATAACTAGTGGATTATTCCAGGAATGTGAATAGAATATTCCGTGCTATGGGGTTCTTTTTACTATTTAGATTTTTTTATATTCCGCTATGGGTTTTTTTTACCATTTAGATTTTTTTCTGGAGAAGTAATAACCAATGTAATATTTCGGGAATGTGAATAGAATATTCCGTGCTATGGAGTTCTTTTTACCCTTTAGATTATTTTATATTCCGCTATGGGGTTATTATTTGGATTTTTTTCTTGAGAAGTAATAACAAATGGAATATTCCAGGAATGTGAATAGAATATTTCGTTATGGGATTCTTTTTACCATTTCGATTTTTTTCTCGAGAAGTAATAACCAATTTATATTCCAGGAATGTGAATAGAATATTTTGTTATGGGGTTGTTTTTACCATTCAGATTTTTTTCTCAAAAAGTAATAACCAATGTAATATTCCAGGAATGTGAGTAGAATATTCCGTACTATGGGGTTCTTTCTACCATTTAGAATTCTTTCCCGAGAAGTAATAACAATGGAATATTCCAGGAATGTGAATAGAATATTCCGTTCTATGGGGTTCTTTTTACTATTTAGATTTTTTTATATTCCGCTATGGGGTTTGTTTTACCATTTAGATTTTTTTCTCGAGAAGTAATAACCAATGTAATATTCAATTCCAGGAATGTGAATAGAATATTTTGTTATGGGGTTCTTTTTACCATTTAGATTGTGTTCTCAAAAAGTAATAACCAATGTAATATTCCAGGAATGTGAATAGAATATTCCGTGTTATGGGGTTCGATTTTTTTCTCGAGAAGTAATACCTAATGGAATATTCCAGGAATGTGAATAGAATATTTCGTTATGGGGTTCTTTTTACCCTTTAGATTTTTTTGTATACCGCTATGGGGTTCTTTTTATTATTTAGATTTTTTTCTGGAGACGTAATAACCAATGGAATATTCCAGGAATGTGAATAGAATACTTCGTTATGGGGTTCTTTTCACCCTACAGATTTTTTTATATTCCGCTATAGGGTTCTTTTTACCATTTAGATTTTTTTTCAAAATGTAATAACCAATGGAATATTCCCGGAATGTGAATAGAATATTTCGTTATGGGGTGCTTTTTACCATCTAGATTTTTTTCTAGAGAAGTAATTCCGTGCTATAGGGTTCTTTCTCCCCTTTAGATTTTTTTCTCGAGAAGTAATAACCAATAGAATATTCCAGGAATGTGAATAGAATATTTCCTTATGGTGTCTTTTTTACCATTTAGATTTGTTTTATATTCTGCTACGGGGTTCTTTTAACCATTTAGATTTTTTTCTCGAAAAGTAATAAATACTTTCTGCTTCAGAAGTACCACACAAGGTCGACAATGTACCGAGAAAATAGAAGAATATTTATTTTTTATTTAATATGAACAAATAAAAAAGATATTGAAGAAAAAGGACAATTTTACTTGGACCAAAATCTCCCACTGGTCCTGAAAAGTTTAATACTTTAATATCACCAACCCCTCTATCAGTAATATTTAATTAATATTTTACTGAATTTCTGTTGCAGTTTTAACTCAGAATTCTCATCAGCTCAGACCATCAGACATCAGGATTGTCAGCCCCGATTGGCAAAAGCCTAAAGAGGTTCATAACTCGTGAGCTGATTAGCGCTAACTTTGTTTAAAAAGGGCTGGACGGCAGCAGCTTAATGCATTTAGCAATAATTTAATTGAGCTCAACCCCAACTTAGAGGGGCCTCGAGAAAGAGAGACTCTCTAATTAAATCAGAAACCTGGGAGCACTTACTGAATTTCGCAGGGAAGCAAACTGAGGAAGATTGCGCTCCCATTAGACTGGCGAGAGCGCTCGACTGTAGATCTCCAGGGTTCATCTCTTCAGTGCCTCCAGTTGCGACTATCGCCCCCGTAGAAACAAGAGGATCCCTTGGTGAGCCAACCAAATACATCTGCCTCTCGGTTCCATTCTCGTCCTCCACCTTCAGCTCCATTGTCTCCAAAAATTTTCCGTTTTTCTTCCCTGGATCAGTTGATCATCGAGCCGCTGGAATAATCTGGTGCAAACACAAGGTGGGAGTTTTTTTTTAAGAATTCTGATCGTGGAAGAATCCTGATGCCAATCGCAAGCGGGTTGACAGTAACTACCTTGGACTCGACAACTCGGCCGTTTCTTTCCTCTCTTTTCTTTTTTTCCTTACACCTGTGAGAGGTAGACAGAGTAGGGGATTGTGTATTCGAGAGGGGTAGTGAAGCCACAAAAATGTATTGCTTGTACACCACGAATCAATAATACAAGAACTAACGCTGGAAAAAAAAGCAGATATATCTGGACTTGGCTTGAGGAGAAGAGGGAATCTTCAGAAAGGAGGAATGCCTGAGTTCTGCCGCCTCCGGCCGGCGAAACTGAACCAAATTTCGGAGATTTTCTGGCAGCTGGACTGATGATGGGAAGGTTGAAACATGGACCAGATTTGATGTGGATTTTCTTGTGAGAGCGAAACAGCAGATTTTACTTATTGGGGGGATTCAAGCTCTTTTTCTTTTTCGTACTGAAAATGTAAGAGTAGATTATTTTTCCACTGAAAATAATATAAGACATTTTTTTCCATCGAACATATAAGACTAGATTTTTTCCATTGAAAAGAATACAAGACACGAAAATATAAGAGTAGGTTTTTTTCCACTGAAAATAATAGACTAGATTTTTTTCCACTGAAAATGATATAAGACTACATTTTTTTCCACTGCATATATAGGACTAGACTTTTTTCCACTGAAAATATAAGACTAGATTTTCTTTCCACTGAAAATAATATAGGACTAGATTTTTTTCTACTTAAAAAATAAGACTAGTTATATCCAAGACTAAAAACATCTAAAATAAGACTACATCCAAGACTGGATGTTTTTCCACTGAAAATATAAGACTACATTTTGTTTCCACTGAAAATAATATAAGACTAGATTTTGTTTCCACTGAAAATAATATAAGACTAGATTTTTTTCCACTGAAAATAATATAAGACTACATTTTTTTCCACTGCATATATAGGACTAGATTTTTTTCCACTGAAAATAATATAAGACTACATTTTTTTCCACTGCATATATAGGACTAGATTTTCTTCCCACTGAAAATAATATAGGACTACATTTTTTTCCACTTAAAAAATAAGACTAGTTATATCCAAGACTAAAAACATCCAAAATAAGACTACATCCAAGACTGGATGTTTTTCCACTGATATTATAAGACTACATTTTGTTTCCACTGAAAATAATATAAGACTAG
>JBAGKK010503715.1:0-14564 GCA_037177015.1 Euceroptres primus | reverse complement strand
GTTATTTTGTATAAGTTGTATATATCGTTAGATGTAAAAATAATAGTAGAATTAAAACAATATCAGTAAAATACGATAAATGTTCGCATTTTCTTAAAATTTAACGAAAATTAGAGAGGGTGCCAATAACTGACGCAGTGCCAATAACTGATGCTCTTACCCTACCTAAAAACAATTTGATCCAAGTATTAGAATAGTAGATTTAATCAAATCTGTTAATTTTTGCTTCGAATTTGATTTTTAAGAGAGTCAAATTAATCACCTACCTAATTTAATTACAGGAGCTGTTGTATTATTGGCATTATACTTGATTCTGGGCGTAGGACAACAATTAGTATGCAATATAATTGGATTTGTGTACCCAGCCTATTGCTCAATGAAAGCACTTGAAAGCCCGAATAAAGACGATGACACAAAATGGCTAACGTATTGGGTCACGTTTGCCGTTTTCACTATCGTCGAATTCTTCTCTGATTACATCGTGGGCTGGTTTCCGGTGTACTGGCTAATAAAGGTATATTTCATACCAAAACCCAAAATTAATTCCTTTGTTTTGAAGTAATTAACTCATACATTTCATTTTACAGTGCCTCTTTTATATTTGGCTGATGGCCCCAACTGAATACAATGGTTCCCTGTTGCTCTACCGCAAATTAATTCGTCCCAGATTCGTGCAGTACGAGCCGCATGTTGATAAATTGTTATCTAACGCTGGTGATATCGGTAAATATATTATATTTAACAATTAAATGTAAATCCTGTAAAAAACCATTAAGGTTTTTGAAAATCCACTACTCGTTTTACTTTTTACTTACAGCAAAGAAAGCTGCAGCGAATGCGCTCCTTGCTGAAAAGAAGGACTAAGTGCATCACTTTCAACTTCTATTTTCAAGCAATTAGTAAAACAAGACTTTTCGAGCTCTTCTTACCCATTCCTCCAGATAATTAAGACTTTAAACCTGGAAATTGTTCAATCGTCCACATATGCAAAAATTGAAAACCAAATTTTCGAAGATTGTCGCTCGCACAAAGTGGAGTCTCTGACAAATTATGCTTGTTAGCAATCAAAAGCAGGAAATCAAGCAAAACTCAAAATTTAAAATAACATCAAGTGTAACGCAAAATTTATATTTTGTGCCTCATCGCTTTAGTGAGTTGCACTTTATTTTTGCTTTTGTCAAAGGATGCCTAAGAATTTCATATAAATATTAAAAATTGTTGAATGAATTAAGTGCCTAAAGTTATTGCTGTAGAGAAAGAAGTCTTTCCATTGATTTAAAAACAGGCATAATATAACAATATATTTTTTTGGTTGTGATAGTCTCGGTGTTCCAGGTGTTTTATAAATTATATCTGTAAAGTGCCATTCTAATTAATCTGCACATGCGGTGGTATAAAAAGATAGAAGTTCTTTGCTACAATGCCAACCTGTTCGCTTGTATAATTGTTACTGTGAATATTTTCTAAATCTTTAATCAATCAGACATATCGTTTTCTACGACATGTTCTTTTTATCCTCAAAAGGTTGGCAAAAATACTTTTTATTGTAGGTAGTTTTGAATGTTAGACTACGAAACAAAAACATCGTTGTAATCAAAAATGAAAATTGATTTAGTGAATAAATTAAATATTTAGCTGTAAAAATAAGGTTGTCTTAAATTTTCATATTTACAAAACATTTTGCAGTTAAATTAATCCGTGGAAATTGATAGCCTTTATCAACTCCGTACTACCAGCGTACTTCAGAAATAAATGTGAGATTATTGTATATTTTTCTTCGGAACTGAGACATCTATTTCAGTTCTGTAAATTAGCCATGAACTAGAAAATATGCAAATTTTCGTTGTTTAGGTCGTTGTAATAAATTCAAAGTGAATAATGGACAACGAAATGCATTGAAACGTAACGATCTACGTCCCTTCAAGCTGAAGAAGATATTTAATGTGAAGGTGCAACGCGCTTGCTCCGTCTCTAATTTAGGTATTTAAGATTTAGACTTTCCAAGTAAGAGTACTACGCTAGTTTATTGTTACTTCTGTTTTTAAATCCGGATTGTACAAAGAGCAGTTAATTTGGTATATCACAGAATCATACAGTTTAAGACTATCATGTGTCCAGCAAGGTGTTCAAATTGCACGAATAAAGATAGTTTTATCGTACACGGTGTTATCTTTACTAATTTCTCATTTCCTGCAAACAATATTCTTGAGGAATTATGTTCGATAGTCTGCTTCCTGAAGAGTGCTTCTGCGAAAGGAAAATTATTTTTATACCACTCTACCCTCAAAATCTCAACTTTGACATGATTTTTCGGCTCGTGGTATAAAATACTGTTCGATACTTGTGTGAAAGGTGATTTTTAGCGCACTTGACTGTTCTCACTCGCTTCGCTCGTGCGCTAAATAATCACCTCTTACACACGTATCGAAATGTACTATTAAGGTATTAGATTCGTAAATTTATTAGGGTGGAACGAATAAAACTTTTAGAAATCGGAAACGCTAAAACGAAAAACAAGTGATAGCAAAGATATACGGTAGACGTTTTTTCTGTGCGATTTAGATTTCTGTTTTTTTAGATCCGCTCTAATTTTTATGATAGGCGATAATTTTTATTTAAATTGGAGGTAATTTTTAAAGGGAAGAAAAATTTAAACGTACATCTCTTTGTAGTGGACTTTCTCTGCAGTGATTGCTAATTTTCGGATGTGTCGAATCGTCGTTGCTGCTGCTATTTGAACTTCCGGATCTTCCGAGCCAACCAAACGAAGCACATGCTACAGGAAATTTAGGTAAACATTATTAGAAATATTCTAAATGCTTCTTAGAAATTTTCAAGGCTCCCAGACTTTTTAAAAAACTTTTAACTCTACTACAGTTTTTGGTTTCAACTTTGTAAGTACATAATGGAGTTGATTTTATTAAGACATGAATTGAATTAATTTATAATAATTAAGAACATTATTAAAAGATTCGTTTAAAAATTGTATTGATTTTAAAATTTAAAAAGTGTGGACAATCTTTATTTTTCGATCAATATTCAAATTTGAATTGAAATTGAATTCAAATTCAAAACTTTACTTAGATTAGCTTATCCGATAATAATAAGAGAGTGATCTTCTAATTCAATAGATTCAATATTGGGAAGAATTCGATCAATAGCACAAACAATTTCTTATGAAGTAAGACTAATTTTAATTATCCTAAGAAATTTATTATTAACTCAAAGATTTAGTATAATTAAATTTTTTAATTTTAATATTATTTAAATTTTATATTTTATTTATACCCTATTATATTAATGTTTTTTATCAGATTAGTTGCAGAATTAAATCGAACACCTTTTGACTTAGCTGAGGGAGAATCAGAATTGGTTTCAGGATTTTATACAGAATATATGAGAGCAAGGTTTGCTTCAATTTTCATATCTAAGTATGGAATAAGTATTTTAATAAGGTATTTATTAACGATATTTTATTGTAAAAGATTAAATTAAAATTTTTAAAAAATACAATTATTATAAATACTATTATTTTATTTCGAGGATCTTTTCCTCGATATCAAAATGATAATTTAATAATATTACTTTGAAAAAGATTTTTACTTTTAATTTTACATTTTAAATTTTTTTATATTTTATTAAATGATTAATTATTTTAAATATTTAAAAATTAATGAACTTGAATAAGTGTATATTTTGAAAATATATTATAGAAATTAAAATTTTCTATTAATTTGTATTAAAATGTCTTATCAAATATTATAAAATATTTATAAATCAATTAGACCTGGTTTTTATACTTCTAAAAATTATTTATTAACTCTCTTCTTTAAAAGGATTTAGGTAAAGATTTAAATATTTATATTTAAAAAACTCCGTTTTGTTTGTCAATCAATGAAAAAGTATTGTAATAATTTTCGATCAGTAAAACATACTAATTAATTAATTAAATATTTAATATTTTCATTCCTTCCCTTTCCCTTTGATTTATTTTTATATTTTATAATTATTTATTTTAATATCAAGAATTTACTATTTTTAAAATTAAGATATGTTTAAATATGATTTTAAAATTAAATTTATATTTTAAATTAAATTTATATTTAATTAAATTAAATTAATAAATTATTATAGAACCAATTTAATTTAATAAATTAGTTTCATAGTTATGACACCACATAAAATTTTTTAATAATTAATAAGATATTAAATAACAGTATAAAATTTATATTTAAAATTAAATTAGTAATTAATTTAATAATTTTATAAATATATTAATCACTAAATTTTAATAATTTATAAATAAAATATATAATTATTATATTATTTTAAACTATATAATTAAATTATAAATTATTCATAAATCAATTAAACCTGGTTTTTATACTTCTAAAAATTATTTATTAAGTCTCTTCTTTAAAATGATTTAGGTAAAGATTAAAATATTTATATAAAAAACTTCGTTTTATTTGTCAATCAATGAAAAAGTATTGTAATAATTTTCGATCAGTAAAATATACAAATTAATTAAATATTTAATATTTTAATTTCTTCCCCTTCCATTTTATTTATGTTTATATTTTATAATTATTTATTTAAATATCAAGAATTTACTATTTTTGTAATTAATATATGGTTAAATTTAATTTTAAAATTAAATTTTTATTAATAAATATAATAAATTATTATACAACTAATTTAATTTAATAAATTAGTTTTATAGTTAAGTCACCACATAAAATTTTTTAATAATTAGTAATTAATAAGATATTAAATTTACCTTTACAACGCCACAAGTGTGCATAGTGATGCAGTTTAAAGGTTCCTTGCTTAAATGATAAAAAGCGATGCAAACTCCTTTTAAAACATCTTTGCTCGAGCTCGATAAATAATTAACTAAAGGTGCCACAGCATTCAGCTTGCCAAATTCATAATTGTTTTGACCCCATTCACAACAGAAGGCAATTGCCAAAGTTAAATTTGCACGCAGATCGTCATTATCCTATTCAAGAAAAATTACAAAATAAGAGAGAAAATAATTAAAAATCATCCTAATCTCTAATCTCTTATTTTGACTAATGAAGCAATTAATTACAGTGTTGACCAGATCCGCTAGTTTTTTAACCACACCATGATCAGTTAAAATACCCAGATTTTCTGGATCAGTGGCAATCGCAGCAATCGTGGCGCAAACAGCACTGAGAACTTGAGTGTCAACACTTTCGAGGAGACTAACTGTCAGTTCCAAACCTCCAACAAAAGCTCGAACCATCTCTGGTGAATCCTTCGCATGTTTTATACAAGGAACCAGGGCAAAGCAGGCATTTCTCTTGATAACATTGCTGGGATGCTTCAATAAGGACCACACCAGACGAACTCCATCCAGTACGTGCTCTGGATCATTGATGACATCCATACATTCCTCATTCTCAGCGCATTCTTTTATCACCATTGGCAAATTTTCCAAAAGGGGCTCATAAGTTGCACTCAACAAGCGAATCTGTAATTTGGGGTTTTCGCTGAAAAAAATACGTCAGACTGCAACCGCAACAAATGCATTTGGAGCGTTAAACTTTTTCATTTATATGGAGAATCTAATATATATGGACTAGTATTTCTAAATTTATAATAAAGTAATTTTACCAATTTTGGTAGGCCTTCGTTCACCCTGAGCACGTCTCTATTACTAGGATCTTTGCAACACTCTGCAATAGCCCCAACCGCATTTGTAAGAACATCCTCATCCTCATTTTCTTCCAGCAGAGGTATGAGAGAAGCTACCAGTCCATTTTGATTGAATCTGATGATATTTTCTGGACTCATGGCACACTTCCAAATTCCACCAGTGACAGAGGCCAACAATTTCTTATTGGCTCGAACTTCATCACTTTGTACCAGTTTGCAAAGAGGATCTAGTCCACCTGCTTCCCTCACCAAGTCTCTCGTCATTTTGTTTGTTGCGCACTTATAGATCGCCAATGCACAATTTTCCTTCAATTTCACGTTTTCATTTTGCAAATGATGAACCACGTCTGAGATAATGCCCATTTGTTCGAAAGCCAGTCTAAAAGCATTCTGAAAATCGAAAAGAGAAATTGATGATGATGAGACCTTTTGTCTTCTGCCTTGAATTTTTATTTTCAGAAAAAGGACTTCAAGAAATGTTATTTTCTTTTTAAAAAAAATAAAATTGGAAGATTAAAAGAAATTCTCACTAGATCTGCACATTGTTGAACTGCTCCCATCATTGGGATGATTAAATCCACATTCTGAGACTTGAGAAATCTCGCCATTAAAAATACAACTCCAAATTTTCTCAATTCTTCCTTAATTTTGGGACTGCTGCTCAAAGAGTCAAGGACTTTGGCGCATCCGATTGCGACTGCCATTAATTCTTTATCGATTTCATTAAGATTTTCTACTGGACGTTGAAGAACCGTGTCAGGAACATCCATCACATCCAGCTAAAAAAATAAAAGGGAAACCTTGGATATTTAATTGAAAATTCATTATTCAATTTTGCTCCAAATTTTCGTGCTTTCTGGTTCGGTTTTATCAAACTAGAAATCTTAGATTTAAGTTATTTTCAAAATTAAAGGTATGTGACTTCTTTCAAATTTTTGGACTTCTTTCACATTTCTCTTACAATTAAAGGAACACCTCCTCGGACACGAATCTGCTTCCTGGCCTTTCTCATCAAAGCAATATTGGCCATTGTTTCAGCAGCCAGGACCTGAATATCTCTCGCTGGATGTTTCAACATTTCAACGAGAGAAATGACAATTCCCAAATCAATCAAATAACGTCTCATCTCCGCTGAGGATGTAATTTGTAATAAAACTGCTAATGATCCATGTTGGCATTTTATATCCTTTGTTTCTAAAAGGTTCACCAAAACCTCCAAACCTCCCATCTCGTGAATTGCTTTTTGGATTATCTAAAGAATTTATTGTACGTAAAATTAAGTTTTACAAATCATGAAATTAAAACTATATAATAGTTCAATTTCCATGCAGCCTTGAAAAACGAGAAAAATTTTTTATTTCCTATCCTTGGGAAAAATCTTTTTTTTGTTTTGGATCCCTGAAATTTAATTTAATATATTTAAAGTCAAACCAACTCTGCTACTGAGTTCGTAATCCTTTAACAGACAGAGAGAAACGGTTGTAGCAGTCTGATTGCCAGCTTTCATGTACTTGATGAGTTTCTGCATGTGCCAAAACTCTGCTGGAACTTCTGAAGACGAACCGTCCTTGAGGTACCTACTTTCGTCATCACTCTCAGATTCAGGTTCATCATCAGAACTTTTTTCTTCTGCTGTTTCATCAACATATCGAACACGAGGTCCATACGGTTCTCCAGTTACTATTGAGACTAGAGCTTTTGGTGGTAGTTCATCCACAACTTCCAGAGCAGACCTTAGAAGAAAAAATGAAATTATCCTTATTTTTCAAGATAAGTTCAGTTCTGGCTTATCTAAATAATTTTAAGATATTCAATCTTTCAATATTCGTTCAACAATTGTTAAAAATCAAGACTTTAATTAAAATATTAAATTAGTGAAAATTTAGTGAAAATAAATTAATCCTTACTCTGGTGCAGTCGTTGACGAAATTTCCGTAGGGGTTTTGGTGGGAGCTTTGGTAGCATTCTTTTTCTTCTTTGGTGGCATGATCTTTGCACTTTTTATTCAATTTTGGACTCAGGAAATTATATATTTTTAAATGGCATTTCAACCTAACCACTAGCACTGAAACATAAATTATAGAAAGCCACTTTAAAATGTTTTAATTATTACCTTAATTATATCTTAATTATTAACTTCAGAGATTATTTTAACTTCCGAGAAAATGCCACTGTTATTTCTTCCATTCTTTTTTAACACTCCAAGTGTCATTTCAATTACATACTCCAACTATTCAACCGAATCGACTGAAGCTGAAACCGTTCTACGCTGAAATCAACCAAACAGAATTTATCGATCAAACAACAGAAGCTTTAAATTGAAGATCGTGTGATATACAACACAAATCTTCCACAAGTTAAAAACACATTAAAATAGACTTTCTTAAATAGGTAATAAAACAAATAATAACAATAATAATATAAAATAACATAACAATAAAATTAACAATAACAAATAATAATATAATATATAACAAACTGTAATAATAAAAATAACAATAAAAAATAATAATATAAAATATAACAAACTGTAACAATAAAAATAACAACAAATAATAATATAAAATATAACAAACTGTAACAATAAATAATAACTAATTGGATATGAATTATTCTAGAAATAGCCTTACAAAATTTCTATAAAATTCTTAAAAATAAAAGAAGGTAACAATAAATAAAGAAACCGATGTTATTAGTTTCTTAAGTTTTATTATCACCTTAACACTGCTACAATGAATTTTGTGAAATGCATTTATTTTAATCATCTTTTCTTGCTTTCTCCTGTCATACATGCATCGCAAATTACAGGAAGGTGATGGATACGTAATTATAATAATATATCTGCGCTTTACAACCATAATCATGAATTTCGTCAAAAATAATCGTTATAGGAACTTTAGTCTTTCTGTTTGAACGAAACACCACGATTATCTATACTCTCATAGATAATTTACAAGATGATGTCACAATTCGAACCGTCACTTATACAATAACATTATTGAGAAACTTAAAAATCATCCTAAAAAATAAAAATCGTGAGAAAATCGATTGATAAAAAATACTGGTCAATGGTAACTTGCTTTTATATTAGTCTTAGAAAACATAAAAAATTGGAAGCCTCGATCGTATAGTATTATCTTAGTCGTTGAAACAAAAAAAAAAGGTACGAAATATTCCATGAATGCTAAAAATAACGTATACAAGTTGAGACATTGGTCTTAACCCTTCGAGTACACACCTATTTTTTCGAACATCTACACTCTGGGTCAATCTGACCCTGTTCACTTTTTGATCATCTATAACTTAATTGTTAATATTTTAAGCTAAAAATTTATATGGAAATTCTTTCTCGATCAAAAATTTTTCGTGGGTCAAATTCACCCAGTGTGTACTCGAAGGGTTAAAATAATACCCTAAAAATCTAAATCTCATCCCACTTGTAAGACAGAAAGAAGTTATGTATAAAAACGAAAAAAACTTATACAAAATGAAGAAAAAAAAAATTATAAAAAGGAAAAGACGAAAACCCTTCCTTTTCTGCTGTCTGTCTCACGTTTCTTTTTTTTTTCTTAAATCAATCTTCATTTTTAATATCAATCTTCTCACTCTCTCCAAAATACGCCACTTTCCCAGCACTTGCCCATCACGGATAATATTGCTCATCAAATATACATGGCGTAAAATATAATTGCTATTATTGATAAACTTTCTCTTATTACTGTCCGCATACGAAACGAAGAAGCGACGCAAACAGAACGGCGGCAGTCCTCTTAAGGCCCCGCATTGTTTAACAATAATTCTCAATCATCTTCCTTATTATAGAATTTATAGATTAGATTCTATTATATTTGATTAAAGTTTTTAGATTAAGACTCTACGAAACTTCATCATCGTAATGCATCTCCAAATAGACAATATAATGCTCACGATTCACGTGATTATACTGTATTTGCACCATCCAATTACTTGAAGCAGCTTGTTACCAGTCTGATTCAATATCTAAAATTTCAAAAAACCTCACAACTCTTTTTATCTTTACTCTCTCCCGCCCTCCCGCCCCGACCCTTTGCACCAACAATTTTCCTAATTGCTTTCACTTTTCTCAAGTTCTATTTCGTTACTTTCGCCAACAACAATTCGGCTTTGTACATTTTTTGTTAAATCTCAAATATGTGACATTTAGGTGCACTCTCAGTGCTCTTGCAAAAAAAGGTTTTTCTCCGCAAAAAATGTCGTTTTGCAAAAAGAGATCGCTACACTTTCAAGTACTTCAGTTTCATGAATAAAGAGGTAGGTACACGAAAAGTTCAACATGCGCTTTCTGTTTAAACTTTAAATCTCTATAATAATTGTACGATCAGTCTCTGAAAATTTATCATTTGTACAAGCGAAGGACACAGGACACTTCGAAAAGTAAATAAATCTGCAAATTGAAAAAAAAATCAAGTCCAAAGAGTAATCGTACAATTATTTTCTACATTAATTTGTACATCAAAATGGTTCGACAACCTGATCAATTAAATATTAAATCTATACGCCTTACAGTTTACAGAATAGATAACGCTTTTTGCGAAGACTAAATTTTTTTCTAAGAAGGTACATTTTGATTTCGGTTAATCTCCAATTCGTGTTTTTTTTTTTTTTTTTGAGAAAAAAGAACGAAGCTATGAATTTCGTTGCACAACGTCTTTAGGCTCATTGGAAACAATACTAAACACGAAAATTCGAAATCACCAAATAGACTTTTGATTCTCTCGGCAAGTCTTAACTTCACAAACGAGAGGCGCCTTTTTAAAGACAAGTTTTGTTAAAGACAAAGTTTCGTTTATTACGCGATACAAATGTGTTATAGATAATATATAATATATATATATTGGACCGTACGAACGAGTATTAGATTCCAAGAGATGGAATTTGACATAATTTTCAGACGTTTTGATGCAAAAATATGTATTTTGATTTTAAGAGCACGTACCACTGTTTTACGTGTATGACTCTGCGCATTTAACAATTAATAAGCGGACTCTTAATGACATACCTTGAGCAGAAAGCAAAGAATATTATAGATATTACAGCTCATTTGGAATGTGTGACTAGTTGAAGAATGTAGAGATCACACGGAACAAACTTTAGTGATCTTGGATTTTAAGCCTAAAAGCGTCTCAGTGTGCAAACATTAATTATTTACTACTATTTGCAAAAATTCTAATTCATTTTATCAGGAGAACTTTCACTGAGATCGAGCCCTTAATAAGGAGAAATTAATGGAACAATGACTATCGAATTGATAACTAAATTCACAGCTGTATGAAAAAAATCACAAATTAAATTAAATTAAATTTAAAACCTTTTTTAATATTTGCCAATTAAATTATGCATATTAAAGTACGTGAGTTAAAAATATACACAAAAATCAATTTATACTCGAACTTTAAAATCCTTTCAGTTTAATTTAATACTTGAAATGGTACCAATTTAATTTAATAAATTACAAAATTAGTTATTAAAGTGTTTTTTGAAAACAAAAATACAAAAACTGCAAATTGGCTATTAAATAGAAACATTGAACGCAATGCGATCTCTGATATTAATATAAGCTTCGAATAATTTAGAAATAAATTTTGATTCATAACTCTTCTGAGTGACATTTTTAATAGAATCTCAACTTGCATAAAATTTCGTCTCGTAATGAAAGAAAATGAGAGTGTGAAAGGCTCTAAATAAAAGATTAACAATATGGATAGCTAAAACTACGTTAAATATCGTGAAATACGCGCAAGACTACGTCTAGAAACATTTTATATTATACGGAAGGATTCCAATATACTGGAAACCAGGATCGTTTCATGATCTCTGCCGACTCTCGGGTTTAAGATCTTCTCCCTTCAGGGTACAACGACCCTAGCTTAGTTCGCTGTCTTTATAATACAAATTATTTTCTGCGACCACACACTAGCCGCTCGTCTTTAATGTGTTGGACAACATTCAAAGAGAAAACAAAAACTTGGCATTTTTATTCAGTCTTGGTTCAGTCTTACTGTGTAGATGCAATCAGATATCTTTCGTTTTGCTTTGATTAAATCAAAAAAGAGCGAATGGTAGCTTTAGTTTCTCACCGATTTCCCTTTCTCGGTAAATCAACATGTTTTGCACGAACGATCCATCGACAAATTGAATAAACACCTAATTTTCTAAAATTATTCAGACAATGCAAATTGACAAGGGTCAGAATGCGGGACGGGAGTCTGGATATTTTGCAAGGGTCTTCTGGAAGACTTTATGCTACAACTACACATTTAAAATAACTACAGTTAAATCTTTCTTTACTAGAGTATTCTTTTCTACTTTTAAGCTTTGAAGAGACTTGGACGATAAAGAGCAAAAATCTCAAACTATGTCACGCAAACTGAGCCCTTTGCAGTCAATAAAGTTCGACTTGAAAATTTTTCCCTCATTAAAAAATCTAAGGTTTCATTCAAATTTGCCCAACATTTTTCTTTATCTTAACTATTACTCGTATTTTACTCCCCCTATGCTTGAGGATTAGACAGTGATTACTACACTATCTAGTACATTCTATGAATTAGACTAATATTAAGAGTTTTTCAGTAAAACGTCAATTAGAATACGGCAAACAATACTTAACTGGTGCTTTCGTTTCTTTCACTAAAAGTATGATATGCCCTGATTTCAGATTGTTATAGATAGCTTTCTCTAGTCAACAGCATTAACACTTGACAGAGTGAAAGAATAGCAACTTTTGAAAGCCCTCGTTTCACCTGGTGAATATTTAAAAACAACTCTTGTTCCTTTTTTCTTTTCTTCAGGTATTTCTTTGACAAGTCTACACAATTACAAGTAAAATTTAAATTCGTGGACAAAACGTTAATAATACTGCGTATAAAATAAGTGAAACTTAAAGGCTTTCTGATGCCGACAGCCTTCAACGAAGGATGAAATGCTTTTAAAACATTTTCAAGTGCCGTCATTGCATTCTATACAATTTATACGAAAATACTGCGTCGTCCATTTTAATGGACAATCAAGCATGAGCTTTTCCTTTAGCATTTATCATTTGTCATTTTTTTTCTCCTTCACTCTCGCTCCATTTCTCAAAATGTGAGGCTGTTTCATTAAATTAGCACAACGCGATTATTACCAAAATCAACAACAACAATTCTGCCGCTTGGTGTTAGAGCGATGCCAGAAGGACGATCCATCTCATCAATACCAGTCCCATGTGCACCAAACTTGTGCTTTAGTATACCTGCTTTGTTGAAGATCTGAATCCTGTGATTTCTCGAATCAGCTACAACCATGTTACCTTGATCGTCGACGATAAGTCCCTGAGGTCTGCAAAATTGCTTGTTTCCTCCGCCTTCACCGCCCATAATTTTGACACTGCTAAAATCAGCATCGATGATGACGACGCGATGGTTGTTGAAATCAGTCACAATAACATTGCCTTCTGGTGTGAATGCCACTCCACGAGGCGAGTCCAAAGTCTTCCACAAGGCGGATGAGTTTTCATTGCCAAACTTCCGCAGGAAAACTCCCTCGGAACTGAAGAGCTGAATTCTATGGTTTCTTGTGTCTGAGACGACAATTTGACACTCGGAGTTCACAGCTACATCCCAGGGATAATTGAATTGACCATCTTTGCTTCCCTTCTCACCGAAAGAACGCAGAAAAACGCCATCCATTGTCAGTATCTGTAAAGATGTAAAGATACTGAATATGTTAATTATGTAAACTATGTAATTAAGATGTCTACTATTCCCTGAGAATTCTAGGTTCTTCAAGATACCTACCTGAATTCGATGGTTGTCCTTGTCAGCTACGATAATTCGTCGACGTCCGTCGACAGTGACTCCAGCTGGTCTATCGAACTGCCCATGTCCAGAACCTTGACTGCCAAACTTCCTAACAAAAGTTCCATCCTCGCGATAGATCTGAATCCGATTATTCGACCTGTCTGCCACGATTATATGACCCTCTTTATCACACGCGACACCCCAGGGTCTGCAAAGATTATCAGATGTGTGTCCATCGTTACCGAAAATTCTTATGTGCGGCATGCGTGAAGAATGGTTATGTTGTTCGGTCCAGACGATGACTGGAAAATTGTTTGCTGGAATGGGCCTTCCTCGGGGAATTGGCGCGAGTGGAAGCGATCTAGTTGGAAAGGCTTGAGGTGAAGAAACACCGCGCCCTTTCAAAGCTCTTCGATCTCCTATTAGTCCTGGATTGTTCAAAGCGATTGAACCCAAGTTGGAAATCGCCTCGAGCACAATGTTATCCGGTCCACTGAATGAAATCCAGTTCTCCTCAGGTGGCGAAAAGGACCTGCGAGCTTGTCGAATCCGGTAAATCTATAATGCGTAAAAGGAAGTTGTTAGTAAAAATTAGTAGAAGTGTTGTTAAATGTTCAAAACTATTAGGGTTTTGGAAGTTAAGCGTTAGGGTTTTAAGCGTTAAATTCGAAAAAATTATCTTACCTCTGCAGAAGCCAAATCCTTCATGACAGTCAACTCCATGGGATTGACTGACAATGTAGATGCTTCCATGCCTCTTTTAAGTTTATCTGCCGTTTCTTTCAGCAATGCTATGCTATTCCTTAACGCCTCGTCTCTCGCCCTGAGCGATGTCAATTTGAGCATTCTCGCCTTTTCAATCTCCTGCACGAGTTTCTTCTCTCTTTCCTCCAAAGCCAATATCGCTCGTCTTATGCAGGTTACTACATCCTCTGTCGCCTGCTTTGATCTCAGGTCCAGCGTGTTGGCAGCTATCTGCAAGGTAATAAATTGAGGCCTTGGATGGAAGAAGGGCACATAGGCCTATATGCCCTTTTTCCGTAAATTGCGTTAAACGACGGGGGC